>CAEGAD010082213.1:0-83073 GCA_903067055.1 Poeciliopsis paucimaculata | reverse complement strand
GTAACGTTAGCATACCATACAATTATTCAGCCTGTTGTTGCCTCTATTCTATTTTTATTGCCTTTCAAGATGACATGTCTGTTCTTGGTGTTGGATTTTATCAAATAAATTTCCCCCAAAATGCGACTTATACTCCGGTGCGACTTATAGTCCGGAAAATACGGTAGGTATTTAGTAGCAAGCTAACTGTTTAGCTTGCTAACTAGGCTAAAATGTTTGCTCTGAACAAAATATTTAGTTAGCAAGTTTACTAGTTTTGGAGTTTCTCTGACTTGAGAAATTTGGCCCATGTGACAAATAGCTTGGACACCCCTGGGTTAGTTTTTCCTCAGACTGAGATGCTAATGTTACTGTCTGAATTAAAAACTTAAGAGACTTTGGAGCAAAGAGGAACATCATATTAAATATGTTGGATTTAATTCTTTTTCTGTGCCAGATTTTGAGCTGACAGAAATCCCGGTGAGAACTGTTCAGATGCCTAAACTTGGCCACCTCTGTGCACCCATGTGACGGACAGGTGTCTGTCCTGTGGCCCAGTTTGAGGTTCATAATACAGGATTACAGATCGCTGAGGGAAGCTGCTGCAGCGAGAGAGGGAGATTATCTTCCATAAACACAGAATGATCGCTCAGATTTAAAAATAGCCAAATTACACTGGCAGTAATGCACAATAATTATTAGCCACAGCTTGTGAAAATATCATTGTTTATAAAGAGGCAATACTTTTTAACACAATGTTAAGGACCCCTACATTATATTAATTTCAACTCAGATTAAATTATTCCACAGAAAGAGAGATATTGTTAGACAGCTGAAACTTTTTGTGAACATTTTAACCTGAATTAGTTGCAGTTAAAGTTTCCGACTCGTCTTCTGATGAACCTTTTGCCTTTTTTTTTTGGCGAATCTCTCAAGTTTCTTCAGATTTTGCAGAATATTTTTGTGTGGAATTTAAGTTGAAATTCTTCACATTTCAGTCAATAATGTTCACTCTGGTTTTCTGGAGAGGATTTTCTGGAGGAGAACTACGTTTTCCTTTAAAGTTCTCAAATATCCTTCTCTATTTACGGTTCAAAATTCAATTCAAAAATATTTTGAGAATGAATAACCGGTAAATGTCAGTTCTCATACTTTTCTTTGCAGCGTATCTGAAATATTTTTGACGTAACCCTGCAAAGGTTGTTCTGGGCTTTGATTTTGTTTTTTGTTGTAAAAATTTTTTAAAAATCATCCATTTGAAGCTTTTAGAGCTTAAGATATTCTTTGAAATCCAAACTGATTTTTTTTTATTTTTGGAGTGATGCTCAGATGCTTACAAGGTGCATAAATTGGGATGAAGTTCCTCAGTTTTTAATAGATTTTATAAAAAGTCGGGAGGTTTAACTACACTATTGCACAGAAAGGGTGTTATACTGAAAATCTCAGGAAACTCACATTTTTTATCTTTTCAAATGATTGGAATTGAAAGAGCTGTCAGAGATTTTCAGAAAAAGACTGCAGAAAGTTTGTGTTTTGTTTACAGTGAGAATCATTTTTAAGAAAATGGCCAACTTTGTTTCTCAACAAGTTCTCCCTGAAAACAGGCTGCAAGATGCTGAAAGAAGTCTAAAACCTCATCACTGGACTTAGTATGAAGGTGCATAGCTGTTCAAGCAGAAGGAAACTGCACAGGTTTGACTCTTATTCCAGGCTTGCATGGAAGAAAGGTCAGATTATGTTTGAAAATAAAGATTAGAGACAAAAACCAGAACTTTAGTAGTAATATTATTTGTACAGAAAAGTCTAAAACTTAATTATTTAGACCGAAAACCTCATGCCAACTGTGAAGCATAGAAGTGGAAGTGTCATGGTTTGCAGTTGTGTTGTAGTAAATCAGTAAATCCAGAGAACTGACTAAGATTTAAGAAATGTGAAGTAGTGGAGTCGATTCAAAGCATAAATGTAGTGAAACATGGTAGAAACTCGTCAAACCCCAGAACTTCAGTCTGAGGTTTCACAAAATGGGTTCACTGATATGAACCCATTTTAACTACAGTAAAAATAAAAAGTCTCTAATTTACAGTAAAATACCGAGGCAGACAGAATTTAACCGTAAATTAGAGACACTTTTGTTTTTTACAGAGCAACAGTAGCTGTCAGGTGGAAGGGAGTCATTTTTCCTCAACATGCTGACAAGAACCAAGAATCATTTTTTATAATTTTACTGCAAATTAATCTGTTAATTTGCAAAAATCAGAATCAGTATGAGTCTGAGTCAGATAAATATATTATTTATAACTAAAATAAAGAGGAACTTTGACCCTTCTAGTTTATTTTTTTTAACTGTTTCGGGCTCCATCCAGATTCTGGTTTTGTTTTTGGTTTCTGGACATCCAGCAGCATCTGGTACGGCAATGTTGAAGTAAAACTAACTTACAAGTAACATTTCAGCGAGACAGCGGAGCTTGTGTTAGGAAAATAATTTATTTTCTCCATGAGAAAGTTTTCGTTCCACTGGGAGACTATTTTACATAAAACAAGGGAAATATTTTGAAAAAGGTGCTACTTGTACGTTTTCATCAATATTAAGGAATTATTGACTTAATGTTGCTCTCAGATGCGTTGCTTTTAGAGCTCTTTTAGCATAATTCAATATTTCAAACAGATTCTGTTTAAGAAATGCTCGTGTGTGGCACGAGTAAATTACTAGTGTGGCTATTAAAATGAATTAGTTTTAGTTTAATTATTTTAGATCAGTTTGGATAGATTTTTGTTGTTGTAGTTAATTAAATAGACATTTGAATACAAAGCTGTCACTTAAACATGATGAAATGTGTAAGGATGCAAATACTTTCCCTCAGAGCTATAAATGATGAACTCATGAAGAAAAAAAGGACAAAAAGTGTCAGAAGTCAAGACAGTAGCTAAAAAACGGTCACTTTTTAGAAATCAGTCCTTCTCCAATCAGTAACTGGTCCAAATCCTCTGACTGATGAACTTTCTAAAGTCCTGAGCACTAATAATCTGGGTGATAATCTGGAAGCAGGAAGACGTAATTTCAACATAATCTGGATACAGGAAGCTGCTCCTCACAAGGTCTCACAAAAGAAGAGCCATAAATAAAAAGAGAAGAGCCAAGAACTCACTCAGAACTCCAGAAAAACTCAAACATCCTAAACTCACTGCGTAACACTCCACTGCTGAAGAAAAGCTTTAAACTTGTGTAAAGTTTCACATGGAAGGAACAACAAACAGGGAACTTAAACTTTTCAAACTCCTGCAGACCTAAAATGTGTTTGTTGTTCTGAATTGTTGTAGGAGACAACAATTCAGGAGAATTGTTGTCCCAGGAGAACATTTTGTTCTTTTTGTTGTTGCACAGAGCAGCTGTTACTTTTCAGAATATACTTCAGATTAGAAATCACTTATAAGAGCATCTTCAACAGAACGCATCACGATTGGATTCAGTCAGCAATATTAATATAAACTCATAGTGACCAGAATAAAAAAGGGAATTTTCTTCCTTTTCTTAGCTTTTTTTTTTTTACTTATATGACAGCAACACTGCAAAACACAAAATATTACCAAGTGTTTCTGTTGAGTTTCTAGTGCAAATATCTTAGTTCACTTACAAGTAATGCTTCAGCAAAATATAGGAGCTTAATATTATAAAAAGAAAACAAAAACAATGTCTTGTTTTCGGTGAAGTAAGTACGTTTTGTGATAAATATTAAAGGATTTTTTACTTTTGATCTGATATCTTGCAGAAAAGTTACTTGTGCGTTAGATTTGTAAGACGGTGTTTTAGTGTTATTGTAGATAGAAGAAAAAGGAGTTTGATGCCAAAAATTTTTACTTATTTCACAGTTTCTAGAAAAAAACTTGGACATTTCTGAGCTCAAAAGGTAAAAAAAAAAAAAAAAAAGGAAAAACTCAAATGTTGAGATTAATTTCACATATTTTATAGAAAAAACTTTGAAACTTTGTGAGCTTGAAAAGTGGAAAATTAAAAAAAATTTGTACGTTTTCTGAGTTTCAAAAGATGAAAAGTTTTGACTTTTGAAACTCAAAAATTGCCAAAGTTTTAGAGAAAATTTCTAAGAGTAATCTCAAAATTAAAAAAACAAAAACAAATCTCAAATGTTTGACTTTTGGAGCTCAGAAATGTCCAAGATTTTCTATAAACTTTCTGAGCGTAATTTGAAAATGTCTGGAAACTTACTCCTATTTCACACCTTTTAAGTTTTGTCTCGTTTAAGGACACATGCTAGAAAGTAGACCATAAATGGTAACATTTTGTCCTTTTGCAGTGAAATCTTTTACATCTTTTGTCTTCTGCAGCTTCTTTGAGAGTCAGTCATGTCAGCCAGGCTTCTTCTCAGTAAGATCCGAGTGAAAACAGAGACAATCTCCTTCCTCTGCGGTTTTAACTGTGAAGTTTCTCCTCCTGGTCTGCGGCTCCTCAGCTCTCACCTGATAGGCCACCATGTTGAGGAAGTAGCTGTAGACGCTGGTGCGGCTAATCCCCTGCGTGGCCGACATCGTCCCTCTCATGTGTTTGTCGTCGACCACCGAAGCTCTACATTTGGCCATGAACTTCCAGCACTGGCAGCTTTTTCCCCAGAGAGAGCGCCTCACATCCTCCAGGAGGCCGGTCAGAGGATTAACGGTGGATCCGGTCCGGCTGGGCAGAGCCTCAGCCCGAGCCCCGGCCGCACCGCCTGGCAGGAGAACCGCTTGCTTTGTTGCCCATGTCCTGCGTCGGCTCGCTCTGCGGCTGTGTCGGCTGCTGCCAGGAGAGAGGAGAGGGAGAAGCGGAGGCGAAACCCGGCAGCCTCCCTCATCCCCCCCACACCCCCCCCCGGACCGGTCAGATTAAAGGAGGGAGGGGAGCTTGACATGGACCGTGTGTCCGTCCCATCTGTCCGTTCTGTCCCTTCCCCCAGCAGAACATCTTCCTCTCAACACGAAGCACTGGATGCTTTAACCCTCCACAGGCCTCCAGCAGAGCTGCACTGCAAAAACACTCAATCTGACCAAGTTTCTGCTCTAAATATCTTAGTTCACTTGAAAAAAGACTAGAGTAACTCTTCAGCGAGATATGGGAGCTTGTTTTACGTTAATAATTCCTTAAATTGATGAAAAAGCAGATTATTTAACTTATGGGAAAATGTATTGTTATAAGTGACAAAGAATAGCCAGTAGAAATGGTACTTTATCAGTATTAAGGAATTAATTACTTAAAAGAAGCTCCTAAAGCTACAGTAAAGGAAAAGTCACTGAAAAAAAATTAATTCAGATTTTTATTCTCCAAATTTTGACTGTAATCTCAGTCAAAATTGAAATTAGAGTCAAATACTGTAATTGACTGCAATGTTCTAGTTCATTTTCTAGTGCAAATTAATGTAATTTTAGGGATTACAGATGGAAATAAGCATCTTGCTAAGTCCAGGATATTTAAGTTACGTTTATTAATATGCAATGTTCTATCAGTTCAGTCAGTTTTGCAACGTTTGTTGGTCACATAAAACTTGTTTTCAATCAAACACTCAAGTTTATTTGTAAAGCACATTTCAGCAGCAAGGTGGTTCAAAGTGCTTTAAAATATTGTGGAAAAGTTGGTAAAAAATTAAACACTTGCAGAGTTCAGCTCAGTGCAGATTTCAGGAATGAATCGTTTTTTCTACTTGTTTTTGTTGCAACATAACAGAGAAAACTTTTCTACTGTTTCGATTCTGTTAAAGCTGAATGTCTCTTAGATTTACATCTTTTATCTTGAGCTGAGTTTGGAGCTGAATGTGTTCATGTAAACGCTCTGCGGTCTGAAACGACACAATGCAGAGCAGTGAGGATGATGACGATGAGCTGGAAGAGAGGGAGCCAGATTATATTTGGGTCAGTGTGCGGCGGGGCGAGCAGCGGGATAATCCCGGTGCTCCTCTCCGTCAGGATGACCTTCATCGGCCCAGACCAGATTTTAAAAGCTGTTTCTGTGGCTGAGCCGCCCAGAGACGGTCCGGCATGTTTCACTGCATTTCATCCTCTGAGTTCTGATCCGACTGGAAGATCAACCTTCAGCAAACAGAACCGCCTGGTTCCCATTCACAAGCATCTCCGTTCTCAGATGTCAGATTCTTTAATATTTGTTCACACACTGGCTGTATTACCGTTAGAGGAGGTAAAGTACTCAAGTAAGAGTAAAACTACTTCAGCATATTTTTGCTCAAGTAAAAGTTAAAAGTAGCAATCCATGAAATTACTCAAGTAAGAGTAAAAAAGTATTTATATAGGTATTGAGTAACTGATCAAATGATCAATCGTTTAATATTCAAAAATCACATCATCAGATGGACCAAAATGTAAAGTTAAGTGAAAATTTTGGTATTTTAAGGATGAAAATGACAATAATTTATATAAGCAACAAAAAATATCAAAATCAGGCAAAATAAAATTTTCCAAATCAATTTTTTTTTTTCCAATATAAAATTTACAAAACTGTCACAAAAACAACAGGTGTGCGTCTGTGTCTGGGTTAAATCATGTTTGATTTTCATTCAGTGGGCAGAAAATCCAGAAATTTGAGTCAAATAAAAGTAAAAAGTACACCGTAGTAATACTGCTAGAAGTACTTTTTGTTTTTTAAAACGTTACTAAAGTAAATGTAACTAGTTACTATTCAACTCTGATTACTGTGGTTGTCTTGAAAATGATTTTTTTTATATATAAATGAGGATTTCTGAAACTTTCTGAAATGTAACAGTACTGGAATCAATAAAAACTGCAATTTAATCAGTTAATTTATGATTCAGCAAAGGGGCAGTTGCTTTTTTTATCAGGAACATAATAATATGGATTTTTTTTCTCCTTAGTTAATTAAATTATTATTAACTTTTATTATTTAGATTTTTGAAGTAACTCGGGTTATCTTTGTCCAATATTAAAATATTTTCATGATTTGGAACAGTTAAGTGTAAAAAAACAGAAGAAATATTTTTAAATATTCTGAACGCACAATATAATAATTATTTTAAAATATTACTTTAATATAAGACCAGATAGCCAATCATTTACAGAATACATAAACAGTCCATCAAAAGCAGAAAAATATAGTTTTCATCCAATTACAATATTTTAGATGAGAAACAACTAATTTGCTGCAGAATGAAGCTGATTTTTTATTTTATTTTCTGCAGTTGCTTTAAGACTCTTGTTGTTGTTTTGTCTGTGCCATAAGAGTCTCAGTCTGTCCAGATTCACTTTCGTGGAAGTGCCAAACAAATAGGAGGTTAAATAAAAGGAAAGCTTCAGAGCTTCACACTCAGCTAAGAGGCTTGGACTTACAGACCCAGTGAGCCGAGACTCTCCCAGAACCTTCTAGTAAATCTTCAGCCGCAGGATTACAGGCCGACCCGGATGGGAGGAGAGCGATGCGCCAAACCGACGTGTCCGAATTTAGCTTTTCTTAGAACTGGCATTTTTACCAATTTTCTTGCTCATCAGATTTTATTACTGAAAATTTTCTAGCGGATGGAGTGAAGAAAAGCCAACCAGACAAACTGACCAAACTGAGACGTGGAAATAAAAAAAAAACAACAAAGGACAAACCCAATAGAAATGTGTGTGACTGTGCGTTAAGGCCATTCTTGATAGAGGAAAAAAGAGGAGTAAATCCACAAAAAAAATCTGAAATTTTCTAGAAAAAACTTTACAATTTCTGAGCTTCAAAAGAATAAATATTTTGAATTTACAACCTGAGAAAATTTCCACGTTTTTTCTAGAAAATATGTGAAATTGATCTTAGTTTTTTTTCTCTCAAAGGTTTGACTTTTCAAGCTCGGAAATGTATTCTTGAGGGGGAAATTTACTTCTTTCTTGGCATTAATACTCCGTCACACAGAACTAACTTGCATGAAACTTTCCAGCAAGTTATGGGAACTTATGAGATTTCGAGATCTCTAAATTTTGAAATTAATCTCAAAAATTTGCTCGAAAAAATCAAAACGCTTTTACTTTTGAAACTGAAATTTCCAAAGCTTATAACATTTGTAATTTAAAATCAGAAATGTTCACTTTTTCTGATAATAATCTCAAAATTTCAGATGTTTTTGGCATAAATCTGCTCTTCATTTTTGTAGCTACAATGGTCCTAGTAAGCGGAGTATATGTAAAATGAGTCCCAAAAACAGCTGAAGGACCAAACTATGGATCCAGACCACAAAACAAGTGTAACATATATAGAAATGACTAATTTAAAACATTGAAAGAACTGCAATAATATCTTAAAAGACATCAAACCTATGGATTCAAAATGGCCGCAAAGGAATGCAAAATTAAACTCAGGGATTCAGAACAAAGTCACACCGAAATGAGAATCCAAGGAACCGCAGAGACCCACTTCACAGCGAGAAAACTTCTTGCTGTGCGTAAGAAGTTTTCACCAAAAGGCAGTTCAGATTAACTTCTCGGACACCAAGATTCACAAAAATCTAAAAAAAAAACAACATGACTCCAAAAGGCTCACAAAAGGCTCTCGAACAACAGCAGAGAGGCAAAGTTAAACTCAGTTTGACAAAAAGGATGTTCAAAATATGTAAATAAACAATATCAGATGCTTCCATTTTTTATGTGGTTGTACTGCAGAAACTGCAAGAAACACAAAATCTTACCGAAAAAAAGCTTGAAAGTTTTTAACTTTTCCTCGTTTGAATCTTTGAAATTTCCAAAAATCTAAAAAAAAATTCAAGCTTACAAGTTCAGAAAATATCCTAGATTTTTTCTAGAAAATTGTAGATTCATCTCAAAATTTCTGAGTTTTTTCTCGCAATTTTTTTTAAATTTTGAAGCTCATAAATTTTCATGTTTTTTTCGAGAAACTATCTGAAATTAATCTCTTTTCTATCTAAGAAGACACAAATACGCCTCCATACAAAAATAACTTACAAGTAACTTTTCATCAAGATTTAGTTATTTTAAGTCAAAAATAACTGCATATTTATTTTAAAAAGTACAAGTTCAACTGGAAGATTTATTTCAGTTGTAACAAGATATTTTCCCCATGATAAAGAGAAATAATCTGCTAGTGAAACTGGAACTTTTTCATCAGGTTTAATGAATTACTGACTTAAAACAATGTCCTGTGTTTTACTGGGGAGTTAATTTTAAGTTCTTTTAGTCCTTTTTCAAGTGTACTAAGATATTTGCACTAGAAACTAGACCAATATAATTTGTAAGATCTTGTGTTATTGCAGTGGAAACATATTCATGATAAATGACGCAATAAGAAACATGCACCTTTTTGCATAAATCAGCAGGTAATGGTAATTGCGGTGTTTGTTTCCAGAAACGTCTCCTCCGGCTTCAAAAGCTGCCATTGTTTTACGTAATATGATTTGTTTGCTGCAGCCTGAACTGGGTGTAAAGCAGCGACTCCAGGCAACAAACACGTGTTGCTCTGAGTCCAGTCTGCAGCCCGGCATTCCTGGGGGCCCGTTCGCTCACGGATAATTGCTGCTGCCTTGTGGGAGAAGAGGAAGTGCCAAAGAGAACAAACAAAAACAAATTAGGAGATGCAAATGGCCGCATGAGTGAACGCGCGATCTATGGTTTCAATAGGCTTGCGTAATAATAGCTGGATGCAGGCCAAGCCTTGTTTGGGAAGCAGGAGAAGGAGGCAGGAAAAGTTATGCATTCATTATGCATTAAGTAGAATTCCTGAACAGGATTATAACTTACGGTTTTGTTTTTATTTGTTTACTGTGAGTAAATAAACAGCAGAGTAAATAACCAGTAAGAAGAGAAACCCAGTGAACCCATTGATGACGTCGTGCTCAGACTCTGAGGAAAAACGTCTTTTTATCTGCTGCCTTGTCACTGAGTTACTCAACACCTGAAGACAGTTTCAGTTCCCACTGCAGTTCGCTCTTTCACTAGTTCCTTCAGAGGATTCTTAGCTTGTAATTATTAGCAAGTTTTCACTCAACAAAAGTCAGACAGTAAAAAGTACAAAGCTTAAAGAACTACAATTATCTATGAAATGTGTTTTATTATAATTATACCCTCAAATTTCCAGATATACAGGGTACAAGGTTTCAACTATTTCTCCAAATGTTTTTGTACTTTCTTTCCAATTAACAAAACTTTATTGTGATCTTTTACAGCTTTTCATTTTTCTTGGTCGTTGTGATGTCTTCTCCTACGTGGAGATAAAAGGTAAATATATTTCTAATTGGGCCTAAATTCACACCAAATGTCAGCAACAACCCAACTGATCCACATTTAAATTAGTCCAAATTAGTCAAACGAAAATATAATAATTTTACCCGGTGCAGATTTACAATTAAAATATTTTTTTTAATTTACCAACATGAATCTTTCTTGAAAAAAAAAAAAAACATGGCATGAAAATAACTTTGGTCATTCATGTGCCCAGCGATGGTAACATGAATGTTTTGGAAAGTGGTAAACAAGTGGCTGTAAAATATTGTCCATTAGTTTAGCAAAACCAAGACGTCACTTTCAAACTTACCTACAACTTAATGTCAACCGAAGCAAAGGGACTTCAGAGAATGAATAGACACCAGAAAATAAAAATGTGCTGTTCTGGTACATGTGGAGCTTCATTAGCCAACTCTGCAAGTCATAAGACCTGAAAAGAACGGTTGCCTCAATCAGATGGAGATCTTTAAGACTTTTCTGACTTCTTATACATTTTCTAGACTTAATCTACAAGGTTTTCAGTCAATGTTTAACCATTAAAAATATCATGGTTCACCAAAAATTTTAAGATCGCTTTTACAGAGGCTGTACTTTTTAACAACAGAATCTACATATACATATATATATATGTATTTCTATCTATGTATAGTAGAGCTTCACTACTCTACTATACATAGAGTAGTGAAGCTCTACTCTATGAGCTTCACTTATTCATTGTAGATTATCAAATTTTTCTCAGAAACACACATTAACTCCATATTATTCATGAACATTTCGCCAATTTGCACTTTTTGTTGAGCATATCTAAAATATTCAGAAATTCAGCCTGGAAAGCTAAAATTAAAACGCATAATTCTATTGGCTGGTACTTTCAAAGCAGCCAATCCAGGAACAGCATTTATTTTCTTTAGCAGTGATTGGCTGAACCTCGACGAGCATGTTAGCTTCTGCGGTAGCGCCAAGGTTGTTTCCCAATGTGTGTATCAGTGCATGTTAATGTATATTTGGAGCTTGGAATATTAAAATAGGCAGTTGTAAGCATTTTGAGAAAAGGTCTCATCTCTTCACCAGATGGACAAAACTTATTTTATTTTAGAATTTGTTTTTATGTTTATCATGTTGACAATGGGACAGAGACAAAAGTATGGAAGTACAAATACTTTTTCATTTGGGGGAGTCAAGGTGACAATTTTAAATCTAAAAAGCTTGTTTCAACCTTCAAGGCTGGTGGTGGCATCATTATGATGTGGGATTCAGGGAACAAGCTACTAAAAGTTTTCTTAGCAGTTTCATCTTTTGGAATTTAATGGAGACTCATCTTTTGAAGGAAAACATCTTGTTCTGCTTCCTAGCAAACAGAACTCTTTCTTTACATTAGGGAACATGATGTAATTTGCACAATTTCACACAAAATGAGTGATAACTGGAATGTTTCTTGTCTTGGAATGGAGGGTGTGGATGCAGTTTGTGGTTTGACAAAGAACACACTTGGCAAAGACCTTATGTGGAATAATCCCATGTGACCTGCTGCACTTTATAAGACACTACAATCTAAACAAACAACTGATTCAAAGGATTGGTGGGCAAAAATATCAAGCAAAGGAAGGTGAATACCTGAAGTCCTGGAACTTTTGTACGAAGATAGTTTCTTAAAAATTAAAACCTGAGCGGAGTCAGCCTCACCTGAGCTCGAAACAAGCGTCCGGTCATCCTATTCCCGGGACCAGGAGTAAAGCAGGTTCCAAACAGTCAAACAGCCATCAGTCATAGAGCAGGATGAAGGGGTTCGTACAACGGCAGTGACTTCTCAGGGGACCTGTTGCCATTTCTCAGGTCCCTCACCTCCACGCACATCTCCTGTAGCACCAGGCCAAAAGAGCATTGATGTGATTTTCAGTCCTGCTTGGGGCATTCAACTCCAACAGGTTTCCTTTTCCTTTAATCTCATTAAGACGGGTGGATTGTTAAAGCTCAAGTACATGAAAGACCTAAAAACGTCTGGAGGTAGGAAATCTGTGGTCGGAGAACGAATAAACCTCTTAAAACAGACAGGAATAGCACAGGGAGGAACACAGTGTGACTTTAGTAATCCGGACAGTCAGCGGGTCAATCCGGTTACTGCATTTTCGTCATCAACCCTTAAACAGATAACAGTAAAAGAAAAGATTTGTGGTATTTTCAGAACTTATTGATTACTGTTTGACTAGATACAAAAAAGGCTGAACATTTAAACAAAATGTGCAACAAACTGCTGCCATATACATTCTGGCCTTTGGCCATGCGCCACAGGGCGGGATGTAGCCATGGCAGCACCTCTGCAGATGTTTACACTTTCATGTAAATTATTACATGAAAATGTACAAATAAAAAAAGTTGATATTTGTAAATGTTATGTAAATATAGTTGTTCTCAACATTTTGACTTGTAATTTTATAAATACATAATATGATTTTATATGAAAGTAGTGTACTTTTACAAACATTTAAAAAGAATCAATTTACCCCAAATAAATTTTTGGGGTAAATTTATTTGGGGTACTATTTACTATTTACTAAATAGTAAATATACTATTTAGCATAGTATACTTATGCTAAATAAGTATACTTATTTAGCATAGTATACTTATGCTAAATAAGTATACTTATTTAGCATTAAATAAGTATACTTATTTAATGCTAAATAAGTATACTTTCTAGCACTTATTTAATATGTAATACAAGTGCATGGCCCATAATATAGTTGCTACACTTATAATATACTTAATAAAATTAATTATGTGTATGCTACTTTTTAGTCCCAGTTGCCTCCTATAATTCTTACTGACTTTACTAAAGAAAGGGCAGCGATTCAAATTAAGAATGTTGATATTGTATTTAATATTGCTAGTCTCGATCCGATGTCCTTTCATAAAAATCGTTACTGTACCAACCTACATTCCCGCCACAAATAGCTGCATTTTTCTACTTTGAATTTAATGGAAGTGACGGATCACGTGTTTCCGTTTCCCCGCGGAGCTCTCCTCTTCTACGTAAGCATCTCCGCCATATTGTGAGTGGCCTTGCAGCGGTGGAAAGCCTCGAGAAGAGCACTTAGCGCTGATTTTTTAAACTTTTCCGGGCAAGATGCCTCATTCGTGTGCTGCGCTGGATTGTACAAAGCGCTGTACGGTCCAGACCAGAACCTCGGGCGTCACCTTTCACAGGTGAGGCTGAATAATCACCGTGTTTGGACTGTTTTGATGGGTTGACGTCATGAACAAAAGTGTCAACTTCCGCGCTCAAATTCCAAACATTTCTACTCATCGTTTGATTTTCTCGAGAAGCTGGTGTTCTCTTTGATGCTGTCTATGAAAACTGGGCTTTTAGAGAAATAAATCTATGTGCCAGTTTCAACTAGAAAGCCCTGAACTAACCAGCTGTCCTGGACGACACTGAAGTTAGCATCCTTCTTAGCTTCAGAAAAAGGGCTATTTCGCTGCTTTTAACGATTCTGGACTACCTTCGTTGCGCTTTAGATCAAAATATAACATATTTAAAATGGTCAAACTTGGACCTGATTATCGTATAATAATTGTACATTCTACAACACACAATCTATAATTGGTAGAAACTTTACTCAATGCAAAAAAACTTGTGAAATGGATATTTGAAGGGTTTCTTGAGGGACGGATGGGGCGGAGTGTTTGCAACTTTTCATGGGATCTGACTTTAAATCTCTATTATATACACATTATATTATATACACATTATATTATATACACATTATATATTCTCTCTAGGTTAAACTTAGAGAGAACCAATCTACACCAGTCCTATATTCTAGAAAACATAACACCAAGAGCAACTTTTTAAATCCAAGGCCACATTAAATTGGACTAAAATCAAAAAATCAAATCAAATTTTATTTGTATAGCACATTTCAGCAGCAAGGCATTTCAAAGTAAATAAACACAAAAACACAAAGTCGTGCAACATAGAATCAACAATCAAAAACTACATCAAGTGCCATAACAATGCAAATAAAACATTTGAATATTTAACCTACAAAACTCATTGTATGAATATACAATGATACAAATTGTTATTGTGAAACATTTAATCAGTTAGTGAAACTCAAATAATCGTTACTTTTAAGGCTCAACTATTTTATATCTGAAGTTAACGCTGTTATGTTTGCTCTGATTTTTTTCCCCCTGGACTTTTTTTTATAATTTTCTTTTGATAAAGTACCTTTAAAGTTGAATTGAGTATCTGGTCAGCTCAAACCTGAACATAACTACTTTATGCCTATAAAACAGTTTGTGATTCGTGTGATCTTAATTCATTGATTAAAAACTGTCTCGGTTTTGGTGTTTGCTGTTTAACTGTTTTTTTAAACACTTTATAGGTTCCCAAAAGAAACAAACCTGAGAAAACGATGGGTGAAAGCTATCAGGAGGAAGGGCTTCTCTCCCAACACGTCTACCAGGCTCTGCAGCGAACACTTTAAACAGGAGGACTTTGACAGGACCGGACAGACTGTCCGGCTCAGAGAGGGAGTTGTTCCTTCAATCTTCAGTTTTTCTACCCCTCCAAAAAAGGTAGGTGCATCACTTGAAAATGTTTTCAATTAGTTTAGAAAAATTCTTTGAGTATTTTGTGTTTCAAATCAGCGACGGGCAGCTAAAGCAACAAAGGCTTTACCCAAGAAAGGCGAGAGCCAGGAAGTGGCGAGTGCCCCGCCTCCGCCAAAACAAGAACCTCCACCCTGTCCTGATTTAGTGAGTTCTGAACATTTCCTTCTTTATTAACCCTCACAATTAGTGGTCACTGCCTGTCTATGTCTGGTGGTCGTATTACCGTGCCTTATCCTTGTGTCTTACTAGGACCACTCATATGCACTGCCTCCATCTTTGGGCGACCTGAAGGTAAAACTCTGCGAGGCGTTGGAAAGAGTCGAGAGTCTGGAAAGAGAAATGAGGAACGCCAAGGATCGGGAACGGAGAGCAAAGAATGCGTTGCACGTTCTGGTGGAGGATCTGAAGGGGAAGAACCTCATAAACGAAGAACTAAAACAAAGGCTTGAGTTATCATGAGATATCCTGACAATATGGACTTGGTGAACATTAATTTAGGTGTAATACACCTTGATAATTCTCATCTGACTTTATAGTTATTATTTTAAGTGACTCAGTATTATTTTAAGCTTTAATTTATAAAAAAAAAAAAAAAAGTCTTGCTTGTCGTGGAGTTCATCACTGATACCCTACTGCTGACGATGCTGGAGCATTTTCCATATCAGTGATGCTTTTCCTGCCATGATGGTAGCCAGGACAGCTTGGAGCGCCACTTTAGTTCAATGAGGCATGAGGTATGGTTTATCTTGTTAGTCATGAATGTTTTTAATGCTAATTTCTTATGACTTTATCCTGAGTTTTACTGTGGTAACAACCTTGATTTTTACTGTTGTCTTAGAATGGTAGCCATGGTGACCTAAAAGGGTCGACAAAATGCAAACATCACAATGGAACAACAAAACCACAATGCAATTACAATACAGTTGGCACAATACAACAATGCCACAAGGAAAAGCCAACACAAGAAAAAAGGCACAACGAACAGCACAAAGAACCACAACAAACTTTTCTTGTAATACAATTTTTGCATTTTGTTGACCCTTCTGGATAACCATAGCGAACAGGCATAAAACATTTTCCCCTTTAATAAAAATATGTGTGTCTGTTTTACAGGGGGATGATGAAACAACCAGTCTGGTTTGGTATTTCTCCAAGCACATCTGGAAAACTAAAAGCACAGATCAAGACAGTCTCCCTTCCTCTTACTCAGCTATCGCCTACTCCATCAGCAGAAGAACAGTTTCCACCTGCTTTTCTCCAACATTTCTGTTGTTTTTCATTTGCAACTTGGTGCTTGATTTATTTATTTATTTTTTGTTCAGAAGAATTGTGTTCACCTCAACAAGCAAATCTGAGAGGAATCACCTTTTTGGTACTGACATGAATATAAACCATGCTGTTGTCTTTTCATTACTGTTTTTACTGATGTCCTTGGTTGTCTCTCCTTCACCACAAAGAGCCAAACTAAACATTCTTCAAGTTTATGGTGGACATGCAAAAAACTGAAAGACCTTTATTCTGCAAGGGTTTTGTGGAGGTGCTGTAGGTGTCTGCAGTGTGTTGTGATGCTGGAAGTGAGGCCTTAGCAGCATAAGACAAGTTTTGGCAAACACAAAGTTTTTTAATAAATTTTTTGATGTCTCTTCTTCATTTCTGAAGATCTCTTCTTCATTTTCCTCATATCTCTGACAATTTATCAACTTAAACTTTTCTGGATTTTAGTCAGTGGCTTGCACTGCTACCTTTCAGCAAGAGGATGTGGTGTATCCCTGTGATGGAGAAATTTATTTCGAACAATTAGTAGTTCTGCAGAAACGATTTAGTTTTGGCCCTTATTTACTATCAGTTTGGTGTGACAGACCATCTTCACTGTAATCAAAAATGCAAAAAGAAACAGTTTTACAGGTAAAATCATCCTCTTTATATACGCGTTTATATTTTCTGTTTACATTTTTTTACACTCAATAAATTAAAAGCTCGGTTTTTAATAAACTGGAGACCTACTTCCGGTGTAACCACGTTTTCTCTCCGACGCGCAGCGGAACCTTTCTTTTTGATCCGGCTAACTATCCAACATGGCAGCGGAGGCAGACGTTGATTTGGACCTGGAAGCCGAGGAGAACTGCACCGGCAAACCGGTGGAAAAGCCTCGGAAACATGACAGCGGAGCCGCAGATTTGGAGCGAGTCACGGACTACGCGGAGGAAAAAGAAATCTCCAGTTCGGACCTGGAAACGGTGAGAGCCGCGGGCTGGAACCGACGGGCCGGCCCAGAAACATGCGGCTGGAGCGACTGCTGCTAACCGAAGAGCCCGGTTTGTTTGTCAGGCCGGTTCTTTAAAAAAGCTCGCTTTAAAATCTCTATGAAGTTCTTCTAAAAGTGACCATTAAAAGGGTTGAAATGTTGGGTAATCTTTAAATATTTACACCTATTTTTTTTAACTAAATATGTCATATTACACATTTTGTTTTGCATTAATTATAAAAGTAAAAATAAAAATGGAGGACATTAATTAATTGTTACTGCAGCTTTAAATAAGTTAAATGTATAAATGAAATTGTAGCCAATTAAATGAGGCAGAAGGGGATTAAATAGCTTTAGAAAAAACCTAAATATCAATGTCAGAAAGTAAATATGCTGATAACAAAAGTTTAATTTTGAAATAAAAGAATTTGTTCAAATCAAACCCAATAAATACTAACTGCTATTCCTTCAGGCGATGTCTGTGATTGGAGACAGAAGATCCAGAGAACAGAAAGCCAAACAGGAAAGGTAAGATCAGTGCTGATACGACCCATTTATAATATAGTTTCTGTTTTATCCTGAGGATTCAGGAATAATCCACTTTAATTTGCTTTGGAGATTAACTCGTTCTGTTTTTTTTTTCAGAGAAAAAGAGCTGGCTAAAGTCACCATCAAGAAAGAGGATGTTGAGTTGATTGTAAGTAGATTTTATTTTTCCGTGAAGATTATATCGCATATAATCAGTCAATAGTTAGCTGTTTTACATGTCTTATATGAAGGTGTTTCAATTTAATTTGTTTTTAGACAAGGACAGAATATTTGGTTTTCTGTTTTTGTGATCTGGACCCAGATACTTAAAGCTCTGCATTTTATGCACAATATAGTAATAATTACTGATAAAACTAACTTAGGTTAATGATAAGTCTTCATTTTCCAGTTACACTAAGATGTATTTTTATCGCTGCACATGCATTGTCTACAAACCCTTGATTTGAGTCAGGTGAGTTAAGATGTCTCAGTGTACAACTTTACATAATAAATACCTTGGTTGCGGTTTTTGTCCTTTCGTTTTGCACCAAAACTCTTAAGAACAAGATGCATAATGATCTGATTATAAAACAAATACTTTTGCTGCTGTTACAGTAAAACAAAAGTAGCATAAAAAGCTAATGAAATTTGTAGCAGTTGTCATTTGGCTGATCTCCTGTTTATTACACTGAGTTGATATCTGGCTAATTAGTCAGGCTACCTGCTCATGTAACAAGCCTTGGCTACTTAACAGGCATGATGTCTTCAGCTTTCCAACCGTTTTTCTCCAGGTAAGGGTAAAAAGCTAGCTAACTAGCATGGGTATGCTAACAGCTAGTTAGCATTGGCCTTAACGCTTCGAGTCGTAATAAATATGTTTGCACATGACTCAGATGTTAAAGTCCAGTAAAAAAATAAACCAGACGATAAAATAGTTATGCCACCTCAAAATGTTCGAGCTGTGATTAATGTATTTCAAGCCAATTTATATGTTTTCCTTGCCATTACCTTCCTGTTCTAGTCCGCTCAGTTCTCCCATTTAATTTCTCCGGTATAATTGTTAACGGGCCAATCAGAGAACAGGAAATGATGACGTGAACGATGACGTCGTCGTTCTGCGCTGGTCTTTGTAGTTTTAGCAACGGCGCCGTTCAGTCAGGCTTTGGACTAGCGTTTACAGTGAAACGCTAGTCATTGGGTAATATTTAAAACCTCAGCAGAGTCGTCGCTCCAGGAAGTGAGATCTATTTTTTCCAAAAGAATTTAAGATGTTTAAGGATTCATGGACCCTCTGGAAGTTATTGTACTAGCGTTGCACTGGTTTAGTTTCAGTTACGAGTATAACTGGATCAAAACTGTAAAATTGGTCTTTTTATGAATGCAAAGGAAACATATTCCTTCTTTCATCCAGAATTGCACAGCAACTCTTTTTGTTTTGTGTCAAATCCAGTTTGTTGTTTGTAACCTTTGCCGTTTTTTGTCGTGCAGATGTCAGAGATGGAGATCTCGCGGTCGATGGCGGAGCGCAGCCTGAGGGAACACATGGGGAACGTGGTGGAAGCTCTGGTGACTCTGACCAACTGAACACTTTCTCACACTGGACTGTTTCTCCCCACCTTAAAGCTCACCGGATCAATCCAATGGAGCTGATTCCTACCCAAATCCTCCAGTTGTTTTGTTTTTTTTTAAATAAAAATTCCTTGTTGTGTAAAAACAAGTGTGTTTAATTCAAATAGCTGTATTTGAACAGACGCCAAAAAACTAAACTGGTAGGTTATTTACAAAATTACACAAATCCAGCTGCTTCCTTATACTTGTAGGCCGAATATGCCAGAAACGAAGTAGGACGATCAGTTCATGTGTTTGGAAAAGGACTGGACTTCCCTCCAGCGTTCACCAGGATCATCTTAGGTCTTCCTCTTCTTCACGGTGGGCCGATCGAACACGTCCCTCACGCCGGCCGCCTTCTGCTTGAAGAACTTGCTGTTCTGAGCACTTTCCTGAGCCCAGGCCGAGTCGAACGACGTCGTGTCCTGGTCCACCAGGTGGGTGTACTTGGTGCGACCCGACCGGCCAAAGTTTTTCACCTGGTCGAAGCGAAAACGGTCAGAAAATAAAAAAAACTGAACCTGGATAATAAATTCCAGGTATGCAAACGAATCTCACCTGCATGACTTTGGGTAAGATGGTTTTGTTGAAGTGATCCTCCAGAGTTGGAGCGCTGAAGTCTCTCTTATACACATCCTCCTCTTCATTCTGGGATGAGAGCAAATGTTTAGGACAAAAAACCTAAACAGGTGTGCCTACACTGCCACCTAGTGGACAAGATGCACAATGAAAAATTAAAGGGGTCGTATACGTTTTCTAAGCACAGTGCCATATAGCAAATATGACTTAAATTTTATTTTACATTATATTTTAATGCCTTGAAATTGGGCCTCTGTCTCTTTAAAAACTCCTGCTCTTTCTTAAACTCCACCTTCATGAAATTGTCACAACATGACTCCTATTAGCCCTTTAACAACGTTTCTGCCAGTGCTGCTCTGAGAAGCTCCTATAATGAGATCGGTTGATGTGCAGCATCACCAGATGTTTGCTAATATCTGCTGGCTAGTCTGAAGGAGCAAAACAGGGCTTGCTTTGAGGAGGAGCTGCACCTTGAAGGCAGGGCTAGGTCCAACCAGGGGTTTTGCACAGCTGAATGGTTGCCATGGAAATTAAAGGATTTCTTAAACATGCATAAAAGAGTCTAAGCAAAACTTCAGGTATGTATTTGATGAGGGAACAATATAACATAATGGAAATTGATTTGATTTAAAGTTTCAGATTTTGAGCTAAAATCTACAGCTGGAGTTTGGAAATAAATTCAGAAGAGAGAGCTTATTTTAAGAACTTTTATATCATGTTAAAACAAGAAAACTTTAGTTTTTAAAAGATTTGTATTTTTAAAACTAAAATATGTTATAGTTAAAAAAAACAATAGTGTCTTGGGATGTTTAAGTCTAGAGCAGGAGTATCAAAATTAATTTTCATTTTGGTTCACATCAAGATCGAGAAAGTCTTTAAAGGGCTGATTGTAGCAGAAAGTATTGATAAACTACCCAGTAACAAATTGATTAATATTAATAAAAAGCTAACTTATTTGATGAGTGTGCGTCCTGCTCACCATGAAGAACGCTCCTCTGTGGTAGTACTTCTGTAGGAACTTGTATTTGCCCTTCTGGGCTTTGTTGGTGACGACCTTGCCGCTGTTCCGGAGCTCCGCCCGCCGCTCCTCCTCCGTCAGGTTGTGGAATCGTTCAATCTCCGTCTTCTCCTTCTCCATCCTGAAGACAGACCCAGTCACCACCCTGCTCTGCGTCTCACCGTCTCCGTCAGATCCGTTTACTCACGTTTCTCGAGCCTCTCTGTCC
Source organism: Poeciliopsis paucimaculata (assembly GCA_903067055.1). NCBI lineage: Eukaryota > Metazoa > Chordata > Actinopteri > Cyprinodontiformes > Poeciliidae > Poeciliopsis > Poeciliopsis paucimaculata. Next base: position 62,078 of record CAEGAD010082213.1, on the reverse strand, counting down.
CTCTTGATGCGCTTCAGCTCTCGGACCTTCCAGGCTTCGTACTCCTCCTCCTCGTTCTCTCCGTCCGTGTCCAGCGCTTCCAGAGCGGCCAGCGTGCGCCGGTTCTCCTCAAACTCCTTCTTGGCTTCCTCCTCGACGATCTTCAGGGTGTAGCGGCGGCGCTCCTCCGCCTGCCGCTTGGCCTCGGCCTCCAGCTCCCTCTGCTTCAGCTCCTCGGCTTCGCGCTCCGCCACCGTGATTCTGTCCTTCCTGTTCACCAGTTATAGTTTGGCAAGTTATGGACTGATTACTTCCTGATATTCAACCAAATGTTCAGAATAATTTAAAACATTTGGAGTAATTTTACTTCTGCTTAAGTAACACAAGTGAAACACATCACTTTTTTAAAAATCTCACGTTTTTTGATTAGGTTTTTGCATTAGGATGAGTTTTTTTTGTCTGTTTTTTTAGCATATTTCACAAAATGGAAACACGTTATGTCATCATGAGTCACATGATCAACAATCGAATGTTACTGCTGGCAGAAACAACAAAGAAGACAACAGGAAGTGGTTGGATGAAGATGATGCTGCATGTTTTCTAATAATTTATCTTGTGAACAAACTTATTCACATGTGATTCTAACTGCTTCTCTTATTTAATGGAAACACCATAATTGCAAAGTTGTGTTTTTTGACATTAACAGAAACATTTGTAATGGAAACAAAAATACTGATAAAGTACTGATGCATTTATTTGCAGAAATATTTTCACACTGCTAAAACAAAATTGTAGTTTTAGCGCCAATAACTTATAACACTTCAAATAAGACAAAACTAACTTACAAGTAACTTTTCAGCAACATTTAGGAGCTTGATTTAAGTAAATAACTCCTTAATATTGATAAAAAAAAGTTATTGTTCCACTGACAGATTATTTCACTTAGAACATGGGAAAATGTTTTGCAATAAGTGAAACAATTTTCCCAGTGGAACTAGAACTTTTTTATCAATATTAAGGAATTATTAACTTAAAATAAGCTCTTACTTTTAAGTTAGTTTTTTCATTAAACATTTCATTTATCATTTCATGTGAACTGGGATATCTGGACCAACATGCTTGGCAAGGTTTTGTTTTTGCAGCGCAGTTTTCAGAGTTCTTACTTGCGGATGAAGACCGGTTTGAGTCGCGGCTCCGCCTCGTCCTCGCTGTCCGTGTATTCCTCGTATTCTGACTCGGACTCTGACTCCTCCCCCGACTTCACCTCCTCCTCCACCTCCATCACTTCCATCTCCTCGTTCTTCCGCTCCATCGCTCGCTGGCGCATCATCGCTCGTCGCCGCTCAATTTCCTGCAGAACGATGATAAGACAGTGAGAATTTAACCAACGCGAAGGAAAGGATTAAAAACCCAGAGAAGTTGGTGTAATGCCAACCTCATCATCCACTTCTTCCTCCTCCTCTTCTTCCTCACTGCTGTCTTCCCGCTCAGGATGCCACGTTCCCTCATCCGAGTCCTCGCTGCTCTCGGCCACAACTTCAGGCTCAACGATCTGCCTGTGCCTCGCTAACCTGAGAATCAACAAGTGAGAAACGTCTCCACTCTCCAGAATTCACCGGTAGTTTGAGTTACAGCTGAGCGCCGGGGCGATACCTCTCCTCCACATCTTCGGAGGTCCGGTTGAGCAGACGCCGGAGACGTGGGTCGGAGACGTCCTCCTCCTGTGGCTCCACCTCCGGCTCCGCCTCCACCCCCTTCTTCACAAACTTGAACTCCTCGTCTTCCTCGTCTGAAGACTCCATGGGGGCGTAGTCAGGACGCTTACCGGACACATAGCGCTTCACCTTCACCTTCTCCATGGTGAGCTCACCTGCGTGACGCACATCAACCAGATGGCTGACATCAAGTTAATCTGAATACAGTCAGAAATCATCGTTTCTGGTCTCAAACATCCACAGTTAGAGATCAGAAATCAACTATGGACTGTTCATTATTGATCTAATCCTTATCAGCAAGACTACCGATTCCCTTGGCTTCTTTTTGCCTTCCTTTGCACCACAGAAAAAAACCAAGAATTTAAGATCAACAATAATTCTTTGGGACTTTAAATTATCGGTGCAGAAATGCATCAGTTTGTCCAATGTTAAAATCAACGAAACTCAAATCTTGCACTTTTCCTTCAACAGCTGTGAAGGTTTACTAACATTTATTTTGTGATGTCAACCACATTGTTTACTGACTTATATAAATAAAAACAGCATATGAAACCAAACCTTGATGTAAAAGCATAACAAAGATAGAATCTCACGAAACATGATTAAAATAAAGCAAATCCAGATAATTTAAGTTCTAACATCATACTTAATTAAAAGTTGTAATTGGAATATAACTTTGTTAGCTTGCGTCTGTGTCTTTAGACCTGAAATATTACTAGACATACACATATGTCACCTCTTCTCAATGCTTTCTTACACAGAAAACAGTAAATTTCATGACAGGAATTAACTACAGACTTTACAGTAAAAGAAAAGTAGCATAAACATCTACTGAAGTTTATAACAGTTTGCATTTGACTGACCTCATTTTTATTACACTGAGCTTAATTAGTTGATATCTGCCTATAATATGATAAGCAGATAACATATATATATGTAATATCTATATGCAGTTATTTACAAACAATTTTAATATACTTAACAGAATCATGAGGAAACTGCTAGTGGAGATGGTGAAGAATTTTTGGTGTTTTTTCTTGTGATTTTTAGCTCCATAAATGTGGACACGTGATAAGATTATTAAGGTGTCTGACATCATTTCACCACATGTATAAACAGATACCCAAAGAGCAAAAAATAAACAACCGACGTAACATCTTAAAATTCCAAATAAAAACATGAAATATTTAAATGAGTAAATTCTAAGCTTGACACTCAGAAATAACATCAGACGTGTATTTTACCACATCATTTTTCATCCTGACCACAAAATAATCGACCAACTTGTTTGCAGCCACCGGCAGTGTGCTAAAATCTGGGCTTTATAACACTTTCTACGCCCTAAAATCAGGATGTTCAAATTTAAGACACAAAATTCCAACATTTACTTTGTTCTTTATAGCAACTTATCTAACATTACGTCCTTATTTAACCAATTCTAACACTGTAACTTGTTCATTTCGTGTATTGTGTGCCAACAGTGACGTTAGCTGGTGCTAATGTAGCTAAATGGCTAACCAACAAAAGCTCACCTTTCTCGTTCCGGATGGGAACGGCACCGGCCGTGGACTGGATCGGTGGAAGCTTCATGTTGGCGGCTTCGTGACTAGACATGATTGCCTGGTCAACGATAAACGAGCCGACAGAGGAAAAATGAAAACGATATTCCAACTAGCTGCTCTAGCTCGTTGTAGCTGCTGCGAAACGGAAGTTCGACAAAATACGTGAAGGGACAGGAAGTGGAATTGTTCCGACAAACGTTTCCGCCGCTTCCGATGCACACGTAACTTAACGTTAACATTTTATAATTATTTGTCTTGTCCTAGTGGCGTGGAATATAACATTTTTAAAATATTCTATGTATCTTAGAGGAAACTCTTGAGATAAAATATTCAATGAGAGAAAATCAGTTCTCCCATTGAATATTATAATAATATTATTCTCATTGAAGAGAAATTTAGTGCAGATTTGCGCCCCCTGTGGTTGTTGAAAACAACGCAAAAGAAATTATTTTCCTGGGTAAATAGTAATATTGATTAGAATATACAGTTGATAATGATAATAAATGGTAATATTACTATTACTGTTAGCAGTAATATTCCAATTTATCAGTCATACATACCAATTAAACATTATTTTTGCTAAACATATCTTCCGCCGACATTCTTCCATGTAATTGCAAACAGCATAAAAAAAGGGAACTACAATTTTAACTCACTTTCAAGTGAGTTTTTTTTTTTTTTTAACATTTTTTACATTTACATAAGATTGTAGAGTTAAAATCACTAAATGTAACTATGCTCCTACTTGAATAGAAGGAAATAAAAAGATGCAGAAATAAATGATCTATTTAAGGCTCCTGAGCTCAGGACCCACAAGGTTCAACATGAAAGCCAACTATTAACTATTTGATTAAAATTATTTCTCTTTCTTGGAGGTATTGATATAAGCCTTCTTAAATGCTCACAAAGATTATCAAAGACATTTGTGTCAACTTTTTTGGGGGGTACCTGCAAAATGACTTAATTTAAACATTTATTTTTACACCGTTTATTGTTCATCTTATAACATTAGCAAACAAGACAACGTCTATAAACCATGAAGAGTAAAATTCCAAGTAAATATCTCCCAGTATTTGTTTCTAGATGGTAAATTCAAGTAATTTTTTTTGGCAATTTTTTTATATTTTTTGTCCCCAGGATATATTTTAACTTCCATCTGTGCCCAAAATGAATGTTTATTTTTTTAGTGGCTGATACATTAGGTCTCACAATAAATAATGAGGAAGTTTGATGAAAGAAAAGAGCCAGAAAAATGTTGCTTTCTTAATATTCAGAAATAAAATCACAGTTCCATGATGTCCTGAAAGTACACAGCAGACAAAGCACACAGCACAAAATAAGAAAAAAGATTATTTTTATGGCTTGTAAATGATATTGCATCTGATTAGTGATGTAAACAGAACATTCTCCAGGGAGGTGAGGCGGTTCTTTCAGAGCTGAACTCCTCTCTGTTTGAACTGATCCTCCAGCTTCTCCTCCAGAGCCGAGTTAGTTCCTTTTAGACCTTTAACCACCTCAGCGGCCCAAACAAAGTACTCCTGGACCCGCTCAGCCGACCAACCTGCCAGAGAAACAAGAAGAGGGTTAGCATGTGAAAACTGAATGCAGAAGCTTTGGACATGAAGGTGGATGTTTTGTGTTTTAACTTTAAAGTTAAAAAAATGATTTCTGGACAGTGAAACTGCACTTGAAGTGAGAACATGGTGTTGCGACTGAAGCAGAGCCTTTGGTCTTTACCAGGATGACGGTTTAGGATTCATCAATTATCTGGTGAAAGTATTCACATCTCTTGAACATTCTTTACATTTTGTCTTGTTGTAACTAATACTTAAATGTATTTCACATGGACATCAGGTAATTGACGGTAGTTGTGAAATAATGCCTTGTTCACTGCAAAAACACAAAATCCTACCAGGTATTTTTGTTTAATTTCTAGGGGAAATATTTTAGTACATTTGAAAAAAGGACTAAAATAACTTTAAAGTTACTTTTCAGTAACATACGTTTTAAATCATTCTCTGAAATTTATGAAAAAGAATTATTTTAAGTGTCAGATTATTTAGCTTGTAACATGGGAAAATGTTTTGTTACAAGTGAAATAATCACCCAGTGGAAATAGCTTTTTTTCATAAATTTCACAGAATTATTGACTTTTTCATTGATTTTAGGAAATTATTCTCATATCTTGCTGAAAAGCTACTTGTAAGTTAGTTTTTATTATTTCCAGGGCACTCAGTGATGTAAACGGTGCATTACACTAGAAAGTAAAGCAAAAAAAGTGCAGTGTGAATTTGTAGGAGCATCTTTCGCTGGAAGTCTTTTGGGAAAATGTCTCTTCCACATTTGCAGACCTTTGTGAGAGCATTGCTAAGTAGATAAGTAAATATTCCTAGATGTCAGATTGGAAGTAATGAGGGTATTTTAATAACGCTGGAGAGCTGAGCAGCAGAACAGAATTGCAGATCGTCAGTAATCTTGAACCGTTTAGTGTTTGTGCACTAAATCTGCAAAATTCACTTTAAAACAGAACAACAGCTTCCACAGATAAAGATTTTTTGCATTCATTGTAGAGAGGTGCTGACCGACAGGTGTGCAGGCGTTCAGGTCCCTCAGGTTGTACAGCTTGTCAGCCAGTTTCACCAGTTTAGCTTGCCGGCTGCAGTGAGGTGCATGCTCCACCTGCAGGCGCTTCCTCTCCTTCTTCGGCAGACTTTTGTCATCAGTCACCTCCTGGACAATTCGAGCTACGATTGGCCCGAATCTGGCCTTCAGCTCCTCCGAGGTGGTGTCTGTGTCCTCTACGGTGTCGTGAAGCAAAGCGGCCTGCACGTCAGAGGCAGAGGGCTTAGCATGGCAAGAAAGGCCGAATATATCAGAGAGATGACTGAGAACGTACTTGTAAAACCTCGATCTCTGTGACTCCTCCCTCATAGCTGAGGATTCTTGCTACACCTAAAACACAGAACCGCATCAGACATGTTATAATTTTCAGCTTAAGGGGAAATGTAGTAAACACAAAACTCTAACAAGTGGCATCATCACTGCAATTATCAAGTACTGATCTTGCTCAGAGAGGCATGCTGACTGCAGATGTATAGATATAAATTCTGCATTTATGATTCCACATCCCATATTCATTTAAGTTTGCAGACATTTAGTTTTGTGCAACTTTTTAAAGTTCCTAAACCATCATTTCAGTTCCTCTCTTAAGTGTTTTTATTTAGGTAGTAATTTTTCTTTCTGTAGAATAACTTTAAACAACAGAAGAGAATTAGATTTTTTTTAATGTAAGAATTTTGACTCACCTATTTGTCATTAAAGTCGGAATTCTGAGATTAAAGTTAGGATTTTGAGAAAACAATGTCAGAATATTGAGATTAAAGCCAACATTCTACGATTTAAATCAGAATTCCATTTTTTTTTAGTTCTGATCCTCTTCCGGTTTGAACAGCACGGGGTTTGATCCTTACTGGATCGGCTGCCACAGGCTTAAGATCATTGCTGATGTTTTCCAGTCTTGGGATTTTGATGACGCACCAGGCGTTACTATTGAAAGGACTGGAATTTTCCATCAAGTAATATGAAACTAAATATTTTGTCATAAAGTGTTTTTTTTCGGCCATAGAAGGTGAATTTTCACCAAATAAAGTTAAACTCCCCTTGTAATAAAATTTCTACCAACCGATTGGATGATTAATGTACGGCGTTGCTTCTGGATCTTTACGGCGTTGTTTACGATGTTTTTCTGCAGCAAAATTCACGGTTTCTAACAACAAAGCCGCTTCTGAATTCATAGCTAAATGTAAATAAAGGAGCTGCCTGAGTTACCATAGGTCCGCCCTGTACTGGGTCCGGACGGAAACAGCAGCTCAAACAATCATTTCCGCCCTGTCAGCTAAGGGACTTCGGTGGCTGCTCCACTCAGATAGATTCACTTTTCGGCTATTAAAAATAAAAAAAAATACAGCTTTTTTCTTTTGCCGTATAGATTATTCTTTAAGAAATTGCTTATTATACGTATTAACGTTTTTACGTTTCTGGTTAGCCTCGTAACTCAAACTGACAGGTCTGTTTTTAGCCAACAAGCTAATCTTGCAGGAGCTTTACGTCAGCACTGATTTCTTTCTATCAGCAGTATCTGTGAATATACTTTTTATATTTCTACACTGGAAAACCTAAAAGGTAATATATAAAAATGTTATTATATTTTTTATACATGTATGATCTTTGTTTAGCTCTGTGGTTATTGTTGTTTTAGCCCAGAATGGCTCACAGTGCCAGGAGAGATTCCCCGGAGCTCCCAGACTTGTCTCTGCTGAAGAGGCTGGTCAGAGATCAGCTCATCTACCTGCTGGAACAGGTGGGAACACGATGCATACAACACCTGAGTAAGAGTTAGCTCCTGCTGGATGTCACCTGACATAGGTGTGTCATCTATTTTTTCCCAGCGGAAGTTAGGATGTATTTGTGATTTTCTGCAATAAATACAGATTAAAAACTGGGGCTAAAGTACAAACACAGTCAAAGCTTCTTCTGGCTCTTTCTTTTTGTAGCCATCCTCAAACTTCTGTCTTAAAATTTGACCATTGTTATCAATGGAGTTGTTAGATTTCATGTAAATTGGGATGTTTCCTGATACAAAGCTGGTTTTTAAGAGTAATCCTCAGTATTCATTCATACTGACATACTAACTTTCTGTTCTCTCACAGTTGCCGGGGAAGAAAGACCTTTTCATTGATTCGGACTTGATGAGTCCGCTTGATCGAATTGCAAATGTTTCAACATTAAAGGTAAACAGTATTTACTCCTTTTTGCAGCTTTTATCTAAAATTCTTTCAAAATATTTAACGTTACATTGTTGCAGCAACATGAAGTCGACAAACTTTACAAAGTGGAGCACAAGCCGATAGTCAGCATCTCAGATCAGTACGTTCTGCTTCTTATTACCGGTGGATCTTGGTTTTATTTACATATTTGGACAAGTTATTTGATTGTATCTCATTTATACAGGATCTGCTTTCTGATTCGCCCACGAATACAAACCGTGAAGTGGATTTGTGGTAAATAAAGTTTATTGTTTTTGCCTCAAAGTGTTCTGCATGCAATGCATCTGTAACTTCAGCTAAATATGCATGTTTGTTTATAACTTTGGTTTAAAAGTTTAGTTCATCTTGCTCGTAGTGATCTAGATTATAATTGCTCAATAATAGGCGGTGTTTTACAACTTATGCTCCTTTCTTTCAGATGTAGTTAATGCAGACAAGGCAGCGGGAAAATTTCGACGATACAAGATAATCTTCACTCCACAAAAGGTTTGTTCTTCTATGCTGCTGATGTCAAACACTCGTTTGTCTCGTATGTTTTCATTATTTCATAAGTTATTGGATTACCGCCAGTTTTCAGGATTATGAGAGAAATCACCTCAAGTAAAATTGTTCCCGTTTAAATCTGCAATCCCTTTTTGAATCAGTCTCAGTTCAGTCCAGTTTGTTTCAAGCTTTTATAGAGAACATTGTTAACACTGCTTTTCAAAATAATGCAGTTCTGACCTACTTTGATCAAATTTACTCTACATGTGTTTAAATTTTGTGAATGTTGACATTTACTCGCCGCCTTTCTCCGTCCTGTTCAGTTCTACGCCTGTGAGGCAGTTCTGGAGGAGCAGGGAGTCTTTGGTGGTCAGTTGTTGCTTCAACTTGTTGACAGTCAGCAGTGAAAGGTGACAGGGAATGCTGAAGTTGTGTGTGTCGTCCTGCAGATGTGACCACTGATGAGTGGGCTTTCTACCTCCTTCCTCTGGACGAGGACATCATCAGCCTGGAGCTTCCAGAGTTCTTCAGAGACAACTTTCTGGTAAATTTGGAGTCTAACAGAGATGCTTAGACAGTTAAGAAATTATTTTAATTACTACTAAGTTTGGATTGACAGTGTATGCGGGTTTGTATGCAGCCTGGAAAAGTTTGGAATTTAAAAAGAGCTGCTTCTCCAGACTTTATCTTATTCTTTAGGTTTTGTTTGCCCGTCCGTCCGTCTACCCACCCTGTGTTTGTTCAGTACAATTACCAACCGTAGAATTCCTTAATTCATTTTTTTAGTCAGATGTTGTAGTTTTTAGTTGCTGTTAAAGACTGAGAGCTTTAAAAATAAAGAAAAACATAAATGTTTCAAGGATTTAGACCTCAAATTTAGTCAGAAGTGAACAAATTAATGTAGAACCAATTCTGGATACGAGCGTGTATAGAAAGACGCGTCATGTTTTTGAGGTTATATGAATCCATACAGACAACAAGTTTAGCTAATGAACCTTTTATTTGTACAGGCAGGAGACCAGCGCTGGGTGAGAACAGCTGGGAGCGCTCTGCACCTCCTTCACTCCCTCTTCGGACCGTTCTCCAAGGTCTACGGGATTGGACGCTGTTCCAAGGTCCAGAATGATCAAAGATCAAAAGTTTAACTTTCAGATCCGGTGGTTTCATCTACGTTAAGACGTCTGCTGCTGTCTCTTTGTCTGCAGATGACCTACGAGTCGTGGAGGGAGCAGGTAGAGCAGGGAGAACAAAAAGCTCGGCATGCTGAGATCGGGAATGTTTTCCTTATTGATCGAGGTGAGAAGCTGCGGCTCATCAAACTGGATTCAGGCTGTGCTGTTTCTGCTCTAATGTCTCTTTGTTTTTAACAGATGTGGACTTTGTCACTCCTTTATGCTCACAAGTCGTCTACGAGGGGCTGGTGGATGATATATTTAGGATCAAATGTGGTGGGTTTCTGACTTCAGTCAACAAAAAAATGACAAAATGATGTTTTTAAAAATGACCACAGACCCAAACAATTAAAATTAAAGAAATATCTTTAGATTGCATTCCTTAAGCAATCCCTCATTATAAACTTTGTCCTCACATTTCAGAAAAAATTAGAAGTTTCTTCAGTGCAACAGAAACATGTATGTTAAATGGATTATGCAAAGTTCACAGTTTTCATGTTTTTACATTTCCAATTTGGTTTCTTTAGTTTCTGAAACAGTCCAAGTGCTTTAACAAAACAACCTATCCATTTTTATTTGGCAATAAGTTAATGTCTTCTTAGTGTCTGGAAAATGAGCCATTCCAAATGTTTTACAATTGTTAAGTCTCATCCCACCAGCACTGTGCCGCTGCCTAGCAACCCCAGCAAAGTCCAGTCTGTTACCTAGCAACCCAAGCAGAGCTCTAGCACAATTGGTCACCTGGTTTTACTATATGAATGTTTTGTTGTTGACTTACCATCCAGAAACCACATTAGGGATTCTTGTTGGTTGTGCTGAAGGCGCCGCTTCTGCTTTTCAAAGTTGTACGGTTGTATAATTTTGCGTCTGTTTGCAGCCATTTTTATGCGCGAGTAGCTAAAAATTCCTGTTTATTGTCCAACAGTCAGACGCTTTCTGCAGGTTTCTTTGCCGGCTCAGTTCTGCATCTTGTTTTGCAGGATGCGTGGAGTTTGGGCCTGAAGTCACCTCCTCTGACAAAAGCATAAAAGTCATGCTGAACTCTCAGGATAAGGTAGGGCTGAGGTCAAAGGTGTCCATCTGCTCTCGTATGGGACTGAAGATCAACGTTGGTTCACTTCTCTCAGGTGTTTAATGAAATCCGGAACGAGCATTTCTCCAACGTTTTTGGGTTTCTCAGTCAGAAGGCCAGGAACCTCCAAACTGCGTATGATGTGAGTGAATGTTGAGACGGTAACCGTGGTGACCGACAGAGTCAGAGCGGATGGTTTTAATCCTCCCCGTTTCTTATGCTCCTGCAGAAGAGACGGGGGATGGACATCCAGCAGATGAAGATGTTTGTGTCCGAGGAGCTGAAAGGTTTGAAGCAGGAGCATCGGCTGCTTAGCCTACGTGAGCTAACTTCCCACGCTGCACTTCCAGAGGATTACCACATCCAGAATCACCAGCTGGCGCTACTAACAGTGCTTCTCTTGCAGACATCAGTGCCAGCGAGTCCATCATGAAAAAGAAGACGAAGCAGGATTTCCAGGAACTGTTGAAGACTGAACACTGTGAGATTAATGCGTGTAGTTTGTGTCTCATTGGAGGCTTTTTTTTGTGATATTATGTCATTGTGAAATACAGATTTTATTTCTAAATTAAAAAACCTACCATACACACAGGATTATTTTTCATCCACATAAACTCACACAAATCCGCCCCTGAGCGTCGTTTTAATCATGCCAATCCAGTAGGGAGCAGTGTAGCCGACGTCAGCCAATCAGATGGCTTCTAAACAACCACAGCTTCCCGTTAGAAATTAAATATGAACAGATATATGAGTACTTTTAAATAGCGTATTAAAATATAAAGTTAATAATACAGAAGATGATCTCTACTGGGAATCGTGTCAAACCAAATGTGTGGACATATTGGTGCATTATTTGTCACAGACTACAATATGTGGCTCCCTAAATCGCTGTTTTTCCCGTGTACACACGCAAACAAATACAGTTTTCACAAATTTCCACCTTGGTTGGAGCTTTTATAAATAATCGTTTTTAGTGATATTAAACAAGAGTTTTTGTGTGGACAAAAGGCAAAGACATAAAAATATTTATTCTCCAGATATTCAGCTATGTCGGGACTAGACCTTAAATACAAATACGTTTTGAAAATTATGTCTTAAATATAAATTTACACATTTATTGAATTTATGGGCTCTTTCCTTATTTTTATCCGTGTTCTGGGTTAAGAATTCAGCTTTTATTATCTTGTTTATTATGACGCTCCAAATGGATTCTTTTTAGTTCTGCAAGTAGAGAAACTGTTATTAAACTATTAATTGTTTCCATCTTCCTCTTCTGTTTGTTGGAGTTCATGCTTTTTCTCAATGGGAGTTCCTGGCTAAACAAAAGTATTATTATTTAACAAAAAAAAAATATGGCTGGCAGTTTCCCTCTTACACTAATAATTTTGTGTCTCTAACATTTTTGACTATCAATATTTTATAAGCATAAGAAAATTAATGTTTAACTGTTTGTTGTATTTCCAGGTTTTTTATAAATATTAATGTCTTTGTGTTTCCTCAGGTTTACTTGAAGGATTTGAAATCCGTGAATGTATTTCCTTCATAGAGGAGCACATCAACAGACAGGTGGGCTTTGCTTGTCACAGGTATTGAATAAAGGAAACTTTAAAAGCCAAAACCTTCTGAGAAAATCTCAGCTTTGGTCTCTGTTTGGTCCTCAGGTCTCCATGATCGAAAGTCTGCGGCTACTGTGTCTTCTGTCGGTCACAGAAAACGGTGAAATCCCGTTTGTGATTCAAAGCGGGAATGTCCGTTCATTTCGATGCTGTGAAGACAGATTTGTGACTCTTTCTCTTGCAGGACTCCTGCCGAAAGATTTCAAGTCGTTAAAAGCACAGTACCTTCAGGTGAGAGGACACACACGCACACATACACACACACACACATATACACACACACCTTCCTCTGTTTCCCTGAAGACTCTGTTAGAAGCAGAAACCCCAGGAATATTTCAGAATCACACCTGATGCTTTTGAACCTATAATCCCTGGTACAGCTGCCTTAAGATGCTGCAGAAAATTCCATTTATTTTGTCTAACAGAGATGAGAACTATAGGAGACTCCAGTTTCCCAAGAACTCACTCTTTAGTCGTGAAAATGTAAAAACTCAAAGTTTAGATAATTAAAACCAAGGAAAGTGGAAATTAACAACTTTCAAATTGCATTAAAAAAATCTGAGGATTTACACACACACTAACACACTAATCTGCATCTGCAAATAGTGACGCACTCTGGCACAAATGTACAAAAAACCCCTAAAACAAATGTTTGTCATGGAGACTAACTCTATGCCAGCCTCGCTTGTCACAGTTCTGGAAGTTTTAAAGCTCCCGGATTTTTGTTGTTAGTTCAGATTTGGATTTGGTGAGTAGCCATTTTCTGACTTATGAAGATCAGGACATTTGCCTTGAATTGGTGTCATGTTCTCTTTTCTTTCCCATTTTGAGGAATGGGTAAAAAAAAAAAAAAACAGGCTTTTGTCACTTTTAAAATTTATTTAACATTTAAAACAACTTAAAACAATTTCAGAAATGTTTGTGAGAGAAGCTTCTCATTTTCTCTTAATGGAAACAAACTTTCCTGATAGTAAAGCTGTAAAATGCTGAGAAACTCTGACATGATTTGATGAGTGATCCCACAGCTCTGTATGTAATCCGTCCCATTTCCTGTGCTGGTTTCGGTCAGAGCTACGGCGCCGATCACCTGCTGACGTTCTCCAACCTGAGGCAGCTGGGGCTGCTGGTGGAGCAGCAGCCGGGGGAGACGCTCACCGTCATGGAGAGCAAAGTGGGCAAACTGGTCAATGACAGAACTGCAGGTAAAATGGGATCAGTTCAACAAAATCAGACAGGAAAATAAACAATCATGTGCATTTTTTTAACTTGTTGCATACAGAATGAATCAAATAATGTTCTCTTTTTCTTGAGGACTCAGCTTAAGCTGTCTCATTGTTTTCTGCATTTCAGATTTATACATTTTGAAAACAGTTGTTTTGTCTCTTTAAAGTGTTTCCGAGTCATTCAGACAAACACAGTTTAACACGACCAGTATTACAGGTTCTTTGTGGCCACATGTTTAGCTTCTTTAAATTCAATTCGCATGTGCTTTTTTTTTGTAGGGAAACTGACCGACGCCTTTTCTTCTCTGGCCAAGAAGAGCCACTTTAGAGCCTTAAGTAGAAAACTCAACCTGGTAAAGAACAAAGATCATCCCAGCTATTTAAGTTTCTTATTCTCTCATGAATAAGAGAGAATTAATACACGTATTAATAAACATTAATACGTTTATTTTGGATAAAGGTGCCAAAGTCGGATGAAGAATATGACCTGCGTGTTCCTCGGGACATGGCTTATATCTTCAGTGGTGCCTACATCCCTCTGAGCTGCAAAATTATAGAGCAGGTGAGTTCTGTCACTCCAACGAATGGGAATTTATTTACAAGAGTAAAAAAAAAATATCCTATTTTCTTTGGTTTTTACCCAGGTGTTAGAGCGGGATGGCTGGACGGGGCTGGAGGAAGTAACCAGGCTGATCAACGGGCATGAATTCGCTGTAACAGGTTAGATCTCTGGGAAATTTCTTATAATCTAAAATGTGAAGAAGTTGCTTGTGCAATAAATTCCATTCCAGATCTTTTTCATTGATTTATTTATTTAATTATTATTATTTTTTTGTACTTTATTTCTGTCCAATATCGGGCGACACAGGTTCTGATACCAAGTCTAAAAGCGATGCTCAGCGGATCATCCTGGTCATGTTCCTTGGTGGATGCACCTTCTCTGAGATTTCAGCTCTCCGTTTTCTGGGAAAAGAGAAAGGTACTGCAACTTAAAATGCTTGAGATCATGAAGTTAAGAGAAAGCCGTCTTATTGTTTACTCACTGGTTTAGCTTTATTTTTTCTGTTTTGTGCAATTAAAAAAACAAATGAAAGGAGGCTTAACAGGAAGTAGGCCTCCAAATTAATACCTGCCCAAGGCCCCTGACCCCAGACAGTCTTGGGTCGCCCCTGCTGCGTTTGCTTGCCTTAACTAATTTTTTTCTTAGTGAAAATCATGACACTGCTGCTCTGTTTTCCAGGTTATAAATTCATTGTGGTAACAACTGCAATCACAAACAGTTCGCGGCTCCTGGAAGCTCTGCTGGACAACAACATTTGAAGCGATCAGGATACTTTACTTTTTATTGACTGGAAGAGGACACATTCTATACATTCCTGTCAGCTCAGAATGTTTGCTAATGCTTGGTCACCTTTATCAATGCGACTGTAAAAATGTGAATAAATATGTTTTTTTACATCTGTGTTCATTTTCTTTAATATAAGCCACATTTATAGCCGTTTCGGGCTGATCTATTTTAATCCCTCTAATTTAATAAAGCTGCACACTCACCATGGAAGTAGTGTATGCGTGTTTTTAACATTGGCGCAAGCAAAGCGATTGGAGGATGGGCGGTGAACAGAAGGCGCCTCCGGCGGTTCGTTCCGGTGTGCCGTATCAAGCGCCCCCACAGCAAGAGCCAATCAGAAGCCAGAAACCTGTGGAACGCGCATTTTGAATTGCTGTAACGAACGGACCGAGGTGAAACCAGCCAGAGCGGAGATCTTGGTCGTCTTGTTTTCTCGAATAAAAGCGTTTTTCATAAACTTTTCTGAAGCTGTGGGATTTAACAATGAGGAAGAGGTAAGATTGAAGCTTTACATCTCGGTGTTTAGGCGTTTATTCTGACGATAAAATGACGTTTTAGCGAAGAGTTGTACACGTTAGCCAACAGCCAGTCTGGCGTTAGAATAACGTTAAATCCAGAATCTCAAATGTTGCCTGTTTTTTTTTTTTTTTACTTTTAGCCCTCTTGCCCCCTAGGTAATCATATGTAAATGATTCTGCGGTGTTTACGGAGCTCATTGCTGTGTTTCCCGCAGTGAGGTGCTGGCTGCAGAGGCTGTATCCTGTCTGAACAAGGCGCTGTGCCACCTGAAGGACATCTGGGAGGAGATCGGCATCCCGGAGGACCAGAGGCTGCAGAGGACTAATGTTGTCAAAAACCACATCAGGGTGAGGAAACTCCTGCTAAAATGTCTTTAAAAAAACTAAAACTGATGATCAGCAGATCACTCTGGATTTGGTTGGTTTAGTGGATTATTGGCTAATTTAACTCAGTCCAGTTAAACATAAATCGTTTAAAGCCCCAAGTGTTTGAAAAAAAGAGACAAACTTCTAGGTTTGATAAATATCTACACTAGGAAATCTGTTTTCATTCTTAAAGAGCAAGCATTTTAGTCTGATTTTTTGTTGTTGTTGGATAAACGTGTTTATGTTTTCTGGTGAGTTGATGTTTGCACAGTTTCCAGCATAATAAGAAGAAAAATAGTCAGAAAAAAACAACTACTGGTACTTTTATTGTTTTCAGTTGAAATTCAATGCAGTTATTTTGTTAAAAATCTGATAAAACTTACATTTGTTTAGGTTGCTGCCTAATTTCTGGAACATGAGGATCAGGGGTCATTTGTGGCCCCTGTCCTGTTTTTTTGTTTTTTTTTACTGGATTGCAATTCAGAAATGACTAATTTGTTAATTTAAATTATTATTTTTAATCCAGGAACAATTATTGCTGACATAATTGTTTTGCAATGGAAAATGTTAAGTACAACACAAAGTGATCGTATTTTTACGACCAAACTTTTTAATAAATAGAAGAATGTTCATGCAGATACTTGAGCTGAAAAGTTAAAGTTGCTGCACCCAAACTTTTATTTAACTTCTTAAACTTGAAAATATAACAAGCAATTTCAAAGAAACTTAGCCAAAACCTTTTTTTAAATCTGAGAATAAATGTACTGAAACAAGCCCGAACAAATTTGAAAACTACACACCTTTATTTTAATAAAAACAAATTTGAAAAATCACTTTAAATGTTTGGATCTACAATGAATAGCATTCATTCCCACAAAAGAAACAAATCTATTCTACTTTATTTTGCCATGTTTACTTTTGACTAGACGATTTTTCCCACAACGTTTGGACACAAATAATAATAAATAATAAAGCACAAATTGGTGATTATTGTGTGTTTAATGTCCAAAATGTTCTAAACATGTAGAAATGTTTGTCAAACAAAGCTGCAGTTTTAAAACAGTAAATTTGTAGAAGTTGTGGTCAGTAGGATTTCTAAATCAATGTAACTGTTTAGCATGTTCAACAACAGGTTTTTAAAAAATGCCAGAATTTCAGAGAACATCTGTGTGTCCACTGAAGGCATCTGCTGATTTCCCTGTGATTTGTCCTGCAGAACCTACTGGAGATGATGGTGAAAGAGGAAGAATCACTGAAGAAAAGACTCCTAAGCAGCATCCAGACCTGCAGGACAGAGATGGAGAAACTCTGCTCAGAGCTCCAGATTCCTGTTTTTGAGGTAAAATTGTCTTTTTGTCATAACTGAGTGGATCAAAACTTTGGATACGTAGGAAAAAAATCCACTGCATGTCTTGTTTTTGTAGATCTATGCCTGTTGGTGCTGTTTTGTTGTGACTTTACTAACCTTCCATTAATAAATCTTTTCTGTGCAGGAGGAAGATGGTATTAGCATGCTGCAGCAGGAGAAGAACATCCGGACTGAGGTGGAAGCTCTGATGACGGAGCGGAACCGGCGGATGCAGCAGCTGAAAGCTCTGCTGGATCAGGACCAGGACTTGTGCGACGTTCTGTGCTCCATGCCGTACGGCGTTGCCGCGGATTGCGTCCCCTCGCTGGAGCAGCTGGAGAACTTCCGGCAGCACATCACCCAGCAGAACGAAGAGAAGGTGGGAACTGTAGCTGTTTTACGCTAACAGGAACCCGGCTTCTCTGAACCGCTCTGGTTCTCTTCTCAGGTCAGATTGTGGATTTTTACATTTTTTTTATCACTACATCTTTCACTCTGGCCAGAAGCAGAGCATCTGGAGCATGGCAGAGTCACTGTAACGGAAAACCTTTCATTGTAAAAATGAAATGATGCACAATATGTTTCATATAATATCGCATTTATTCCGTTATTAAAATGTTAATTGAAAACTAAAGTAGATGAGTTTGAATTGTCCACTTGGTGTCATTCAGCGTAGTGATGGCTGATGGGTAAAATCTGTTTCTCTGGGAAGAACATAACGGTTGTGATTTGAGTGAGCCGTTCCGTGACGCTGTGGCTTGTCTGTCCTCCTGAAAGGCGAGGAGATACTCTGAGTTCACGGAGCTGAAGAAGCAGATCATTTTGCTCATGGAGGAGCTGGACCACTTCCCAGAGACCAGCTTCGAGAAAGACGTCGTCTGTGAGGATGAGAACGCCTTCTGCCTGTCCAGGGACAACATCATGTCTCTCAAGCTGCTCCTGTGTCAGGCAAGAGCTCTTCACTTCACAGCAAAAAGTGGAACTCTAAAGTTTTACTTAAAGCTTGTAAAGGGTCAGGCTGGGTTTAGTGGATTCAGTTTTGGTGCTCCTCCATGTTGATACTGCAGCTGGAGGAGCGGAAGGCGGAGAACGAGGCGATCTGCGAGAGCCACAGAGAGAAGATCCAGCAGCTGTGGGACCGGCTGCAGGCTCCCCAGGAGGAGAGGGAGCTTCTGAACGAGCACATGGTGGCGTCCAGGAGGAGGAACCTGGAGGCGGTGAGATGACCTGCTCTCATCCTGTACTTATCATTAAAGGGACAGTATCACGTAAAATCAAAGTTGTCTAAGCTTTACATCACGCTGTGTTATTCCCTTATTAAAACATATCTGTTTCCTTGATTCTTCTATGCATGTTTGAGAAATCCCTTCATCTCCATGGCAACCATTCAGCTGTGCAAAATGGCTGAGAGGACCAGATGTTAAGTTTTCTTTCCATTTATTTTACTTTGTATATGTTGTTTTGTTTTTTTTGTCCCTGCAGTTACAAACAGAAGTGCATCGCTTGGAGGAGCTTCAACTAAACAACATCCGAAACGTGACAGAAGCCATTCGATCAGAGATCGCCGTGTTTTGGGAAAAGTGTTTTTTCAGCATTGACCAACGACAGGATTTTGCACCATATTTTAGTGGCAAGTTCTGCTGTTGGAATGAAATCATCTTGTGTTTTCGTTTTTCCTGGCTCATGCTGCATTTGTGTGTTTAGAGGATTTTAATGAGGAGCTGTTGGCTCTGCATGATGCTGAGATTCAGCGCCTAAAGCAACATTATGAGGATCACAAAGAACTCTTCGAGGGAGTCCAGAAGTGGGAAGAAAGTTGGAGGCTCTACTTAGATCTTGAAGTAAGTTTGAAAAAGGAATCTTAAAGTTTTTGTCTGATTTCTATTGTTGAGAACCGAGATTACAGATCAGTAAAGTCAGTTTTATTTTACCAGTATTATAAAGAAAAAAAACTCAGCTTGTTTTTCTCGCTGAGTTGTTTATTTCAGAACCAGTTTCCTGTTTGTGAGAAGTTTTCAAAACACTTTAATATTTTTGAAAGAACCCAAATAATAAAGCAAGTTATTTCATAAAATATGTTGTTGAACCTCAGCCAAGCAGGTCGAAGCAAAGCTCCTGGTGCTTTTGGAGGTTATTATATGTTAGAAAAAAATGAAGAGGATCAAAAGAGTTTTAAACTCCTAACATGATAAATTAAGATGTAAAAATAACTGCAATGATAAAACATGACTCATACAACGATGAGGAAAGACGATATGATAAATTAATACATATCACTGAATAAAAAACAGTGGCATCATAGTAGGAAACATGCCATAACTCAGAATAGCATAACATAGCATTAGCCTAGTATCACTTGCTAGCTTAGTACAGAATTAGCAGCAGATGTAAAATAGTGTAGGATTACCCAACATCATTTGCTAGCATTATTGTACAGCATTGTAGTAGCAAATGTAGAATAGCTCAGAATAATGTAGCATAGCATTAGCTAGCCTCAAAATGCAGCATTATAGAATAAAAGTTTAGCATATCAAGGCGGCATCATAATGGCGAACACAGCTTAGCTCAGAATAGCTTAGCATTATTATAGTAGCAAACATAGCATAGTGAAACATCAACATAACAAGTGTAGCTCAGAATAACAGTACTTCTCTTCTTAGCATCATAGAGCAGCATTATAATAATAACAAAGGCAGTATAACTGAAAATAGCATACCTTTAACATGATTTCAGCAAACACAGAATAGCTCTTTATAGTGTAGCATTAGGAGCTTTACCTGTGAGCTTCCATCTCACAATGCTACACAGCTAGCATCTATACTGTAATTGAATTTCTCCGTCATTTGTAGAAGAAAGCCACAGATCCAACACGGTTTGCTAACAGGGGAGGAAATCTCCTTAAAGAGGAGAAACAAAGGTCAGAGCTTCAGAAAAGCCTCCCAAAGGTAAGAAATGACGTCAGGAGTTATGTGAAATCTGACAACCATTAATACAGTGGTGTATGTTTGTGTTTCAAGCTGGAAAAGAAACTGAAAGCCCAGATAGACACGTGGGAGGAAGAGCAGGGCCGGGAGTTCCTGGTGAACGGTCAGATGTTCCTGCAGTACGTGGCAGAGCAGTGGGAGCTGCACCGGATCGAGAAGGAAAAGGAGAAACTCGAGAGGGTGAGGAAGGTTTGACTTGAGCTTTGGCACAAGTTTAAGAAGTGTGTTAACTCTTCCTGCTGCTAAAATCCTTCCAGCACCTGAAGAAGAGCAAACAGACGGAGGAGGACATGTTGTATGGAACCGCCGTACGAACCCCAGCCAAGCGAAGGTTCCTGGGCACCACCACGCCCAATAAATCCAGAAAGGTGAGAACCTCCCTTCTTTAAAACCTGAAACCCGTTCAGCACTAACACCTGTCCGTCTCCCGCTGCCAGCTGAATGCCACCTCCAGCATGTCCAGTGGGGCCTCCAACAGCACCATGCGCTCCGTTCACTGCGGGACCGTCTGTCGCTCGCCCGTGCCTCGCCTCCCTCTCTCCGCTAACAAGGTCGGGCTAACGCATCAGCTGCATGTTCATCTGCCAGCCTTGCTCTGTTTTAGGGCAAAGAGACAGATGTGTTAAAATATTATAAAATACTTTAATCACTTCTTCTGATGAGACTAAAACAGCAAGCTTATAGAATTTAAACATTTTTGTTGCTTTTCTTTGTAACAATTCTCCATCTGCTCTGCTGTTACTGTAAAAATTTAAACCTTATCAAGTATTTGTGGTCTAGTCTCCAGTGCAAATATCTTAATTTTGTCTTTCAAGCGTACTGACTTACAAGTAACTTTTCAGCTGCACTAGAAACTAGTTCAAACTTGGTAGAATGTGTTTTTACTCTCTCAGATATGTATACATATCTGAGAGAGTAAAGAATAAGTCCTTTTTATTTGATTTATATCCAAATTGCATAATTTTTCTTTAAAACTTTGTTTTTGAGCTCCATGGTCTGATTTTATTTTTTAAATTTAGGTCCACTTCCTTGATTTTAAACCTTGGTTTTACACCTAATTGGGTTATAACAGAGATTTTTGTATATGAAAAGAAAAATGTTTTAAAGTTCACGAATTGCACTTCAAAGAATTTGTTGTGATTTGCAGAATCTTAGAATTGGTTCACATGGAAAAAGTATCAAAATGAAATTAGTCCACAGCCAAATCAGAAGCCATGTTCAATATTGTTTTTTATTATTTGTGCATCATATAGAGGGAAAAAAACCCCAAAAGTTTCTCAGGTCAATATTTTCATCAACATTTGAGATGAGACGGACTGAAGTGTAAAAATGCAGCGTTTAGGAAATCTAACTCGATCTGTCCGTCTCCAGACTCCAGCGGCTCGGACGCCAGGCGGCAGTAAGCCCCCCCACCCCAGGACTCAGGACTGCAACAAGGAGAACGAGGCCCAGGGCAAGGCGACCCCCGTGAGTGGTGCATTGCAGACCCCACAGCGTAACTTCAGCATGGCTTCTGTAGCCAGCACATACTCAGAGTTTGTGGTAAATTAAACTTTTCTCTCTAACATATCTTCTCTCTCCGTTTCTTCATTTTCCTCGCTGCAGTTTTCTTTAGCTTGTTGGGAGAAGTTGTGATTAATGACGTTAAAGTTGGTCAACACGGAATCAGGTCAAGATCTGTTGGGAATCTTGAAGCCTTTCGAAGCTCTAACTAATCCCTGTTTAACTGCATGCTTCAGATTAAAACAAATCTCCCTGCTTGTGGTTCAGGTCCTGAAAGAAGCATGAAAAGTTTAACGTTGAGTGAAGCACAAACATAAACGTGAATTAGCAGGAACTGGTGCAAAATGATGTACTTATATAATTCAATTCAGTTTATTCTTATAGCAAATGTCTTAAAGCTCTCTACAAAGTAATGTTACTTAGTTGATCTTGCATGCATTCCAATTGATCCCAGTTATCAAATAGAACATTTAATGAGGCTTATTATTCAAAAAAGGTTCTAAAGAACCCAGCGGATTGGACTAGCATGTAGCGACGGTAATAAATCCCAGGCATTGTTGCTGACTTTACAGCAGCAATCCTTCATACAGAGCATGCATATAGCGACAGTGGAGAGAAAAAACTCCCCTTTAACAGGAAGAGACCTCCAGCACAAATAGAACCTGAATCGGTATAAGAAGCCATCTGCCAAAACCAACTGGAGGGTTGAGAAGACGGCGCAGATTACTTTCTATATTGATGAAAGAGCAGAAGCTTCTTAAAGAGACAGAGGCCCAATTTGAGGGCATTAAATTACAAAGTCAAAAAATTTTTTACGGCATGTTTCATAACAACTGGAGGTAACAGTTATTTGAATGTCACTGTGTGGCCAGAAGACAGTCCTGCCCCTTTAAATAATTTTTGAGCGGCAGCCAGATGTTAGATGTTTTCTGACGGCTGCTTTGCTTCTAAACATCTGCTGTCTTCACTCTGACGTTCTCACACCTGCTGCTGTTTTCCACAGCGAGATCTGTCCAAGTCCTCCAACCCCAAGATCCAACACGACATCCTGAACTCCACCACCACCAACCACTGACTCTCCCTCTCTGAGGGTCACAAAATCCTCAAATATAAACTAAACCTGCTCCGGGACAGAGGAGGGTCACTACTGTTCACTGCTTCTTGCTTTTATGGATAAATGAAGGTATCTATATTCAGTGCAAAGTGAGGGAGGAAGATAATGTTGGGAACTGAAGGTGCTGTCCATTCAAAATGAAAATATAAATGAACACTATCTTTGTTCTTGGATGTCTACGGCGGTATATGAGGGTAATTGTAGAAAGGACATTTTCTGCCAAAAATTCTGAAATTTTCTAGAAAAAAAACTGGGAAATTTCTGAGTTTTTTTGTGTCAATTTTCTGAGATTTAATCTCAAAATTTGACTTTCATTCTAGCAAATTTTCAACTTTTCCAACTCAGAATTTTTTTTTTTTTTTCAGGAAAATGTTTGTGCCGTTGTAGATGTCTGCCAGTTATTCAGATGTATAAAGTATTGTCTATTATAAACTGCACAATTTTTCATATTATTTAGATGAACTAGCATGAAGCTTTCTGGTGTTATGCAGACAGGGGTTACAGTCCAAATGTACTATAAATGCTGTGCACTTTTTGTTGAATGTTTTGCAACTTGTATAATTTTGTGCTCACACTGTTCTTTTTTTTTTGTCCCAAATCAGTTTTTGTAATTGTGTGCATTTATGTGTGTATCTGCTCTATCCTGATGATTTTAGGCCATTAAGACTGTTGATGCAACGTAGAAATTAACTCACATGGCTTCAGTATCATGGCTGATTTGGAAAAAGTTGGTCAAAATATAATAAATGCTTTTTTCAATAAATTACTGGGTGTCAGATTTGTAGATTTGTGAACTGAAGAAGCATCACACCTCCAACCGGTTCTGTCAGGAACGAGCCAAAACCAGGTCGTCAGATTCTCAGCTGCTTCTTGTCCTTCATAAATAAAGTGTTACCTCAGCTGTGACTTTACAAATAAAGCCAACACTGTGGGACCAAGAAGTGGCTTCATATTTAAATTCTGTGGGTTTGATTAAAAATATATATTTTTGCCTTGCACATTTTTCTGGCTTTTAGAAAATATAAATAACTGATCAAAAACTGACAGTTTATTCTGATTTACTGCCAGAACAGTTTTTGTTTTGTAGAGTGTAGGTAAATTTAACCGTAGGTTTGGACTTTCATGTTAATGTGCATTGATCCAAGTTATTCCACTTCAGCTCTAGGTCTGTTTATCTTAAGTCTTGCAGCCTATAGCGCACGTAAAGGTACAAAAAACTTTTGCAACTTGTTTTTGCTTTACTTGCTCAATAAAATTAAAAACGTTTTATCGGAGAAGCAAAGACTTTAGAAGATTTTATTGCAGATCTTGGAATGTAAAAATTGTCTTGCATGTCTGCCTTGTTGAATTAAATAGTTTTCTGAATTTCTTATTTTTTATATTTTCCGTAAAAAACAGGATATAGGTTTACTTGAAAAACTCTTGCTTTATTTACCCAACTCTGCATTTAAGCTAAAGTAACTAATTCTGATCGTATTTTTTTAGAGATAGAAAATATGAATATGGGGTTTTCTCTCTTTCAATTTTTATTTTTTAAAGTAATCTGGGTTTATTTTGAAAGGGTTGACTCCGGAAGTCGAAGAGAAAGCCGGAGGGTAACCGGAAGTAAACACGCCGCTGTGTAGCGCACTATGTGAACGGGCTGTACGGACAGAACCGGACCTTCACGGCGCAGTAATGCAGAGTTAATCGTGTTGAGAAGCTGCTGGTTGTTCCTCGGAGCTCCGCCATGTCCGGAGCGGCAGCCAGGCTGCTCTTCTACCCGACTCTGGCCTACAATGTGGTCATGGAGAAGGTTTCCTCCAGGAGGTGGTTCGACCGGGTGGACGACACGGTCATCCTGGGGGCGCTGCCGTTCAGGTCCATGACCAAACAGGTCAGCAAAACTAAAAACAAAAAAAAAGAAGTTACATACATTCACTAAACTTCTAGGTTAATTACACGCAAGTTTTGATTTGAGCAGATAAATATGATCTGCTGCTGGTTGTTTGTGTCGCAGCTGGTGGAGACAGAAAGTGTCCGCGGAGTTGTCACCATGAATGAAACGTATGAAACCAAATATTTCTGCAACTCGGCTGAGGTGAGTGGGATCCGTTAGTGAAGGATTAAAGCCTGTTACTAAAAACATTTCTGTGCTGGAAAGTAAAAATAAAAGCCCTGGATCAGCCTGAGAACTGACTTCTGTATTTAAGGTTCTGTAAGTGTAAGGATCTGATGTTTGGGAGCAGGAGTGGCGAGATGCAGGCGTGGAGCAGCTGAGGCTGAGCACCGTGGACCTGACCGGAGTCCCCACCCTGCACAACCTCCATCAGGGGGTGGAGTTCGCCCTGCAGCACAGGCGGCAGGGGACCAGCGTCTACGTCCACTGCAAGGCAGGCCGTTCCCGCAGCGCCACGCTGGTCGCTGCCTACCTCATCCGGGTCAGTACGAACCGTCAGAGAAATATTGTAATACTTAACTCCAGATGGCAGAAACAAATGTTACCAAACGGCCTCCTTTCCAGTCTGAAGTGCAGTTTGTGTTGTTTGAATAATATGGCTAGGTATGAATGAAGAAAATATAACTAGCTTTGGTTCTGTTAAAGGTGACCTATCTCAGGAGTGTCAAACTCCAGTCCTCAAAAGCCACTGTCCTGCAGCTTTTAGATGTGCCACAAATAAAAAAACCCCAAAACAAAACACTGGAATCAAATGGTTTAATTACCTCCTTCTTGTGTAGATCAGTTGTCCAGCGTCCTGCTATGACCTAATTATTATATTTTAGATGTGTAGCAGAGGCTCATCTAAAAGTTGCAGGGCAGTGGCCCTTCAGGACTGGAGTTTGACACCTGTGATCTATCGGCTATGCAAAACTTGTTCATTACATTGTTTACATAAAACCATTCTTAGATGGTGAGACTTTAGTCTGCGCAATTCTGTCTATGTTGAGCTCCTTTCAGAATGAGCTGTTTTAGGGCATCTGTCACTTTAAATCCAAATTTAAATGCAAATGGATGCAAACAGATGTGCAATTATACAACTGTATATCTTTGAAAAGCATTAGTAGAGCCTCCTGCATAAAAAGCAAAAATGCAGCAAGTGGTTTCTGGATGGTAGATCAATGACAAACACTTGTCTTTTCCAGCAGCCATTGTACAGTAGATCCAACTGTAAAACCAGCTGATCAAATGTGCTCAAGCTTAGCATTAGCATGGGTTGCTAGGTAACAGCACAGTGCCCATCAAAATTGACTATCAAAAAAACAATCAAAAGGTTTTTGGCACAGCTCATTTTACACACACACACACATTATTGAATGGCTGGAGAGGGGCTGTTTTTAGAAGCAGTAAAAATATGATGTTGCATATAAAAATATGACTGCATTCATTCTTGTAGTTCATACATTTCTCCCCATCAAGTCAGGAGAGTTTCTTTCAGCTTGTGGTCTGCAGGATGCAGCCAGAATAAAAATATTTCAGACCTTTTTTGTTTCACTGTTTAAGTCGGTAAAGGTCTGAGGTGTTTTTTTCTCCTGACAGCTCCACAGCTGGACTCCAGAGGAAGCCTGTCAGCGGCTGGCATCCATCAGGCCGCACATCCTGGTGCGCTCGGCTCAGCTGGAGATGCTCAGAAAATACTACCAAGATGTGTGTGGGGCTTCCAGCTGAGAGACTGGCCTGGCAGAGGGGCAAACATTGAGGATGAAAACTGGGCTGAGAGAAGGTGTTGCTGTTGTTTTTACACAATCTCAAAGTTATCCATTTTCACCTGTTCTTGTCTTTGTTTTGAAGTCAGAATTTTGTGTATTTTACATGGAAATTGTTTGTTTTTACTATTAAAATTACAATTCTGTTTTGTGACTCTTTCGCGTTTTACTTTCAACTGAAAAGCGGAACAATGCTACGGAAAATGGAATTGGTAATTTACTACAGCAAACAATTTGCACCCTGGAAAAGTTTTATCATTATATTTGTTAAAGGATATAAAAATAAAGCAGATAAAGGCTAATAAATATTTGTAACTAAAGTATTGAACTGTTTTTTTGTTGTGTGCACTTAATGCTTTACTTGGAAAACTGACCAGTCAAAACTTTTTAAAATGCATTTTCAAACCACAATATTCCTTAAAATGAGCACATTGTGAGTTCATTAGACCCCAGATTGTTTCATCGGATTATCTGAGAACAGATTTAAGGTTTAAACAAGTCGTATAACTAGTTGATTTATTCTGAAACTGATGAGAGTAATTAAATATTCTTTCTGCAGGACATTGCAATGTAAGAGACATTATTCAAAGTTGTGCACTTAAGCATTTTGTTTAAAATGAAACCTTTAGTGGAATGAAGTACAACTGATTTCAAGCACTTAAGTTTGTTTTGAATCCAAAATTGGAAGAAATATCTTGTTTTTGTTCATTCAAAATGAACAGTATTTTGTATTTGTCCTTTAGGTCCACGTGTTTCTTATTATTAGGGGACATTGTGAAAAAGGAAAAGACATGGTCCCACCTTAAATTTCACATATATCCCATGTTGTTCAAGTAGCTTAATTAAATGAAGAATAAACATGTCTTAATCAAAAGTTCAGCAGACACAAACCTACAATTTGTGTTGAAGTGAGACTTCTTGTTTGTACAAAAGCGTTGCAGAGTAATTTCTGGGATGGCTTCTTCTTACTTTTTTGCGCAGAAATGTATTAAAAGTTCTTCTGATTTTACTTGAGTAAAATTTCTGGTTACTCCACCCACTTGTTTATAAATTGTAATTCACTTGCCTGCGTTTTCTCCTCCCGGCCTTTAGGGGGAGACTCGGGGCAGCAGCAGAGTGTAAACATGGCGGCGTCGCTAGTTAGGTTTGTCCGTAGAGGTTTCGGACGGAGCTTTAATCGTAAGTCGGCTTGAGAACTCATTTATGAACACAGTCTGTGTGCTGTTGTTATTTCCATCAGGCTGCATTACTTAATGTGTTAATTTAACTGCCAAGTTTGGTTTTTAACCGCTAAATCTCCGACTGACCTTCGGTTTAGCTAACGCAGCAGCTAAAGAGATGTTTGGAGGTTCGCTGTTGTAACAGATCAGAGTGCTCTGACACATCTGGGTATATTTATCGGTGATATCAGTGTTATAGTTTGATTTTTCCCTCCAGTTGCCCGGACTTCTTGTCTCCTGCCGCAGCAGATCAGACCGCAGAGCTCCACCACTGAGACCAGCCGTGAGTATCAACGATACACATTATTACTCTGTGATATCAAATCTTTGACTGAGACTCACATTAGGTTTACTTACTGGTGCAGCAGTTCCTACCTCAAAGTTCTGGCTAATATTTTTTTATTCGTTAGTTTTTATTCAGTTCCAGTTCACACAGTCAAAGCAACACAAATTCAAAATACCAAAACAACAACACAAAAACTTTCCAGCCATTTTTGGTCTTGTTTCTAGTGAAGATATATTTGTACAGTTTAAATTAAACAATGCTAACATACAAGTAATTTCTTAGAAAAATATAAGAGCTTGGTTTATCTTATATCTTGAATATTGATATAAAAAGTAGTAATTTCTCTGGCAGATTGTTTTGCTTATAACATGGAAAAAATGTCATAAGTGAAATAATCTGCCAGTGGAACTAGTATTTTTAATTCATTTAATTAGGGAACTCTGTATTGAAACAAGCTCGTATAACTTGCCAAAAAAGTGCCTTGCAAGTTAGTTTTGTCAAATTTCATGTGAACTAAGATCTCATGAGAAACTAGACCAGAAATATTTGGTAAGATTTTGTGTTGTTTGCAGTGAAACTGCAAGTTTGTATCAGGATATACAATCTAAATAATTGCAAACTCAGAGAGATTCAGGTTAAAATCCAGCAGCTTTAGAGGTAGATCCATAATTTTCCAGCAGATTTATTATTACCTGTGCTTCTGTTTGCCTCAGTTTAGTGGTTCTGCTTGGATGAATAAAAAAAACCCTCAGGTTTCAAAGAACTGGTTGAGTCCAGCTTAGATGTCTCTTAGATTTAAACAAAAAATTTTAAAGATTAAGATGACAGTAGGTCAGCACAAATGTTTTGTTATAACTTATCCAACAATAATCAGAAAGTTTTTCTCCTCTCTGTGTGTGAGCAGCCACAGTCAGGCCTAAGGATGCTGTCACCCACAATCAGCTGGCGGCGTTTGGAGAATTCGTGGCTGAAATGATGCCAAAATACATCCAGCAGGTCCAGGTCAGTGCAGTCTCATCACAGAGCTGCTTCCTTCCTCAGTCACCTGGATTTGTGATTTACGGGCCACAGATTCACTCAGAACGCTGCAGGGTTTAAATTGATTCATAACAATAAGGAATGAAAATGTTTTTCTGCTTTAGGTGACGTGTTACAACGAGCTGGAGGTGATGATCCATCCGGACGGGATCATCCCGGTGCTGACCTTCCTGAGAGACCACACCAACGCTCAGTTCAGGAACATGATCGACCTCACCGCTGTGGACGTCCCGTCAAGGCAGAACCGCTTCGAGGTAGCCGCTCACCCACACACACTTCACACCACTGAGATTAACTTTACTTAATCTGAATGGAATAAAAAACAGAGCAGGAAAGGCTTGGTGTGTGAGAATAATAGAGATGAGAGGAACAGTGAGGGTCCAGACGGATGGATGGATGAGACCTCTTGGCTCAGCAGGAACTGCACATAAGGAGTTAAAGAGTGGAGGCAGGTTGGATAACTCATTACCGTTAGTGGTAATGAGTGACAGGATAGCTGACAGAGGTTTACAAGAACCTGGTGAGGTCTGCTGTGATGTACGATTTGGAGATGGTTGCGCTGACTCAAAGTCATGAGGGAGAGCTGATGGTGTTGGGATTTTTATTGGCTGCGATGAAAACTGACAGGATCAGAAACGGTTCAGGTTAAACTGTTTGGAGATTTTGGCTACATTCAAATTTTATAATCAAAACTGTATTATTCATTAATTATTTTTAAATCAGATAGTTTTTACATGTTTTTTTCTTATGGTTGTGACAAATTTTTGTTTTTATTATAAATGCTTACTGTAAATCACACTACTTTTATCTACACGTTAAAGTCTGTCATAAATCAAATGATGTTATGCATGTTAACTGTATTTTATCCCTTCTATCAACCTGCTGAGGGACTACAGATGAAAATTAAATAAATCTGACATTCATGTTGATTAATATGCTTTGTCTCTGAGCACACTCTCTGTGTGACGTTATTGCGCCCTCTAGTGCGCATGCAGGACACTTTTAGGTCATTTGCAGTTCACACTGGAGATCACATACGAGTTGCATATATTTAGAAATGTGAACGATCACAGTCAAAAAATATATATATAGATTTAAGGCTTGCAGTGAACGAAGCCATAATCAGAGATGTTTTGGACCTGAGCAGAGAAAGTATTGAATAAATGTTGGATGTGGAGCTGCTGGGGAAGAGAGGGATCACAGAATGATCATCTGCTGCCAAATAAAACAGCCAAAGAAGAAGAAGAAGAGACTAAACTGGCTGCTGCTTTATTTTAATAAGATTTTTTATGTGTTGCGGCTCTTAAATTATTTTACAGTTTAAACCTACAGTAGGTTTTCCTGATGCCTTTTTATAAATAAATATGCAGATTTTCTGTCATTTGGTGTTGATTTCTGCAGAACTGAACAATATGACACTGAACACGTGATTTGGTTTTTGTAGAAAATCCAGTATGAATGATTCTTCATAGAGCTGGAAACTAACAGAAACAAATGTTATGATTTCAGAAGAATTTGGTTTTCCCGGGTTTTTTATTTTTAGTTAAAAGAAATTAAACCAGTTTATATTTATTGAAAATTTGTGGAGAGATTCAGATTTGTACATATGTGAAGGTTTATTTACACATGTAAATACTACAGACTACAGACCATAAAAGTTAATTTAAACTTTTATGGTTTATTTAAACCATAAAAGTTTAAATTAACTTTTATTTAACTTTTATGGTTTGTAAAACCACAGAAGTTTTATAAACTTTTATAAAAAGGTCAAACACAAAATGTTTGACCATTTTGTGCTCCTCTAAAGATCTGAGCCTTGAGTTCTGTAGCGTCGTTAGGCAGAGACTAAAGGGCAATGATTCACATTCCTGTTAGTTGGAGACCCTGACATGACTGGATATCACTGGGTTTGTTTGACTAAATTACATTTTTTACAGATTGTGTACAACCTGCTGTCTCTGCGCTACAACTCCCGTATTCGTGTGAAGACGTACACGGACGAGCTGACGCCGGTGGACTCCTCCGTTTCTGTCCACAAGGCCGCCAACTGGTACGAGAGAGAGGTGAGTCGCCGCGGCTTCGCTAACGCTGGAGCTCGGAGGCGGGTCGGCAGCACTGACTGGGTCTGTGTGCGGAAACAGGTGTGGGACATGTACGGCGTGTTCTTCGCCAACCATCCTGACCTCAGGCGCATCCTGACTGACTACGGCTTCGAGGGTCACCCCTTCAGGAAGGACTTCCCTCTATCTGGATACGTAGAGGTCAGTTCTGCCATCAGCACTTCATTCATTTCAACAATTCTTTCAATGTATATTTTTGACATCATAGATAAAGTGTTGTTTGAAACAACAAAAACAACAGCCAAGCAAACGCTAAGGACTCCAGAGTCCGGTGGGTTTGGGGAGGTTTGAATGTGAAATCACATCAAAACTGTGAACTCTGGCCCACCTACAAACTTCGGTCTGGGTTCAGTTGAGGTGAATTCTGGTGCAGTTCGACTGCATATGTGAACAGAATGTGGATCGGAGACCGCTCCAAAAGCAGGAAGTGGACTATAACACAGGGCATTCTGGGTAAATACAACCAAAACAAACGGGAAAGTCTTGCATTAGCAGGAGAAATGATTCTTTTAAAAACCACTGCTAAAATTTGACGCTACTCCATTTTGTGAATGTCCATTTACATTTCTTGAAGAAGAAAGTTAGGCTCCTTCAGAGGTTATTGTGTCATTTCCTTTAGTGGTGCTTGATGCCGCGCCCCCACAGGCGAGGAGGGGAACAGGTTTTGGTTTTGCTGGAAATGTAGCACGTTGCAACTTTGGTTCCCATTAGAACCGAGTCTACGGGGCGATCGTGTGTGAAAACATCCTGGTCGTGTTCTGATGGAGTTGATTTCCAAATGTTTAAATGTTTTTTTTTTTTCTGCATACCTGTGGTTCTGTTAGCATCATTGACCTTCAGCAACACAAAAGCAAAAAGTTAATCCAACCAACGACGGTCGCTGCAGAACTGAAAGGGTCGTTAGTTGAAAGTAGAGGATTTTATTGTGTTGTCTATTGTTAAGAATTTAGATTTTTTTTATAGTTATTTTTTTATTGTTGGTTTTTAAACCCCAGAAGTGACTTCTATTGTTTTCTTCACTTTTTCTTATGGTTCTGTGTTTAATAATCAGTATAGATTATTAATAATCTGCGTTTAATAATCATTATAGATTATTATTAATAATCTGTGTTTAATAATCAGTATAGATTATTAATAATCAGTGTAGATTATTAAACATGGAAGTGGTGGAAATTTAGAAAGGATCAATTGTTGGATTGAGTTGGTCTTTCAAACTATATTTTTCTCTAAGTTTATTGAATCGTTTCTTTCATTAAACGCCACATGCTCTGTAAAATAAATAAGTTAAGATGATTTTAAGTCATTTTTCCATTTCGCTCCACAGGTGCGCTATGACGACGAGCTGAAGCGGGTGGTGGCGGAGCCAGTGGAGCTGACGCAGGAGTTCAGGAAGTTCGACCTGAACACGCCGTGGGAGGTGTTCCCGGCGTACCGGGAACCCAAAGAGGCCCCGCCCAAACTGGAGGCCCCGGCCCCAGAGAAGAAGTGACGTCTCCTCTGTTCACTCTAGTTTCATCAGTTTTCTGTTTGACGAACCCGTCTGGAATATTTATGTAAATAATAAAAGCTCCTAATAAAACCACGCTGAACCTGTTTTATGGTGCTTTGACTTCTTTTTCATCCAGAGCTCCTCTAGTGACAGCAGAGAGGAAAAACTTGGTTCTTTTTATCTCTAGCTTATAAAAATGGTTTAGTAGAAATGTTTTTATTTTCTCTCCTTGGTGAAACTCAGTAGTGGATGTTTAATTTGCGTTTGGTCAGAAGTTTACATCCTTTAATTTTCACAAATGTGAAAATGTAATTTTATATATATATATATATATTACAACTGTTTTTCAAGGGTGAAATGATTATGGTCATTGTCACAACTTTAATAATCACAAAAATCAAATCCATGTGTTTGAATTTTCTCCGATTTTTTTTCGAATCATAAACTCAAACTTGACTACATTACCTGCATTTTCTTCATCAGATGTTTCACTTTTATAATTGCTTTTACAAATAAATCAATTTGTTTTTTATGATCCATAAAACCTTTTAACACAAACGAAACCAATTAAATAAAAATATGTAATTTAAAATAAGTGATATTCACTGCCTTAAACCTGAATCAGATTTAAATTCATAAAGTTCTCAAAAGGAAACCAGCAGATTGAATCCTATCCTGCCATCAGCTGTTTCCAGATTAAAAAGTCCTTTAAGTAAAATAAGTAGCAAAATAACTTATTTTATCAGGATAAAAAAACAACTATATTTTAAGGGAGTCCTGGTCAAGAAGGATCAAGTAAACTAAATAGAACTGTTTACATGTACTAAATATAAAGCTGCAATTTGGTGATACAGTCTAAATACATTTATATGTGAAAACAAAAGCATTAAAAATAGTCAATAGAAGAAATACAGTTTAATAACAGACATTTATTCAGTAAACCAGTATTTGACCTATTTTTCTATATTTGTCTTCAGTTTTCCACTGCACACCCTGAAGTTTTTGTTCCTTTTATTATTGTCATAATGTGAGAAACTAAAACTAATATATTGCCACTTATTTACTTTTGGATTTAAAAGCAATGCAGGAAAATCACACAAACACCAGGTGGCGCTGCAGAATAAAACCAGGACAGTCCAAGATGTTTGTCCTGTTCCGTTTATTTCAACGAACGTTTTTCTTTTTTGTCGCATTCACTTTACATGTAAAAATCCGTTTAGCATCTCAAATAGTTGCACTACAGAAGACAACAAGGGTCAAAATATCATCGACAAAACTGTTTGGAAAACTGTAGAAAGGGGAACTGAACCACGTTTTGACTCATATCTGAATATTAAATATATATATATATATATATATATTTTAAATACACAATTTTTGACCTAAAGCATCAGAAACAGGAACGGTTCACATAACACACAGCAGGCGTCTGAAGCTGGACATGCCATCATGGGAAAGCATTTCTCCTCAGATGTTTTGTTTTCAGTTACATGCATGCATAACACAGGTCTGAGCGCTGCACACGCCACGGGTTCTGGAAGTTCTAGATACGTTCTGGAGGGTTCTGGAAGTTCTTGAGGTTCTGCAGGGGTTCTAGAGGCTTCTGGATGGGTTCTGGTGGATTTTGGATGGTTCTGGACCCACCAGACGGTTCTGGATAGGTTCTGTAGGGCTCTTCAGGGATCTGGAGGGTTTCAATGGTTCTGTGTGGGTTCTGGATGGTTCTGGATGGGTTCTGTATGGATTCTGGAGGGTTTTGGATGGTTCTAGTGGGTTTTGGGTGGTTCTTGATGGGTTCTGGTGCATTGCGGATGGTTCTGTATGGATTCTGGAGGGTTTTGGATGGTTCTGGACAACTTCTGTAGGGCTCTTCAGGGATCTGGAGGGTTTCAATGGTTCTGTGTGGGTTCTGGATGGTTCTGGATGGGTTCTGTATGGATTCTGGAGGGTTTTGGATGGTTCTAGTGGGTTTTGGGTGGTTCTTGATGGGTTCTGGTGCATTGCGGATGGTTCTGTATGGATTCTGGAGGGTTTTGGATGGTTCTGGACAACTTCTGTAGGGCTCTTCAGGGATCTGGAGGGTTTGGATGGTTCTGAACGGGTTCTGGTGCATTGTGGATGGTTCTGTATGGATTCTGGAGGGTTTTGGATGGTTCTAGTGGGTGTTGGATGGTTCTGGACGGATTCTGGAGGGTTGTGGACAGAACAAACATGATTTCCTGAGCTGCATCGGGCCGGCTGAATCAACCTGGGCCGTTCTCACGCTGAGGCTGAGGTGGAGAGAGTTTTCTTCTGACTCTAAAGGAGAAACTGGGGAAGAAAAATAACCACAAGTTTGTTTCCTAAAAGTCGCTGCCGCCTTAAAGCTTTGGAAATCAGCAAATAGTGAGACTGGAAAATTTATACTTTCAGGCTTATCTTTATCTTTGGACATAAAAATGTTTTCATGTTTATTCCACTCCCTCTGGCAGACATGTCCAGAGGAAATGAGTTTTCAGTGGTTTGTTTTGCTAAAGTTCTCCTGCCTTTACAGTTTCTAACAGGAATCACAGCAAGCACTTTTTTCCAGCCTGATTTGGAAATGGTGTTTCATTTAAAACTGGGTGAGATTTGCATATAGAGCATACATTTTCAAACAGTTTCCTGCAGAACTGTGGAACGCTCTCCTAACATGTTTCCCCGCTGCTGATTCCTAACTCATTTTTCTTTTACCAAATACTGACTGGAGTAAAATCAGAGCTTTGCATCTCATAAATTTTCCACCATTTGCTTCTCATAAATTTTCAACCAATGTCATAAAAACATCTGAACGTTCAGCAAAACTAAAGTTGAACCCCCGCGGTCCTCCAGAGGATAGGGCTGTTTGATAAGGGAAGGGTTCATGACAGTTTGAACTGTATAATTTTACTCCCAACGGTGTGAAATTAGATATGCACATCACTGCAGCCTGGGAGAAGCAATTCAATTTTCCCCACAGTGGGCTCTGTCTGAAGACGTGAAATAAATGCTGCTACAATTAGAAATCAAATTACGTCCCAGATCCCCGCAGGCTCGGAGGAGGCATGTGGTCAACAGTTGTGTGGATACAGAGTCGTGCTCTTCTTCCAAATCTGTGTCAGTTCTGTCCTGGAATCCTTCGCTCCCGCTGCCACCGAGAGACAACATCGAGCTCCCAAATATTGGAAAGAAAACACTCATTTTGACACAAAAACCCAACACGGTTCACAGTAGTTTACATGCGGTTAATGACAAAACAAGTAAAGAGACGTCTTACTTATAAGCAGAAACACCAAAAGTTTCACAGGAAGCCAACACTTCAAGGAATATTTCAGTGGAGAATGAAAATTCTGATGATACGTCTTTGTCAAACCACTGAAGGTTAAATCACTTCGAATTACTTTGCAGAAATGATCAGATCAAATGGGCATTTATGAATGTCCAACTCTTTGGTAAATCTATTTCACAGGATTTCATCCTTGGAGAGAAATGCTTTCATTTTACAGCATTTTGATGAGACTTTTCACTCATGATTCAACCAAACCTGTCAATTAACATTAGCTTAGTTGAAGTTTTTGCATTAAATCTACATTAGAAGCTTCTAAAATAAGCTCTAGGCCCTACTTTATATTTTATTGTAGGGTTGTGGATAGTGTCTGTAACATTTAAGCATATCAGATTATTATTTTAGTGTCACTTAAATTTACTTGGAATTTCAAGACTTCATTTGTGGTTTTGTTGATAGTTATTATTGATCAGTTATAGAAAACTGGACCCAGATTGGATTCAGTTTGTATTTAATTAGACTGAACCTGACTAGTAAAGTGCAGTTAAATGATATATGTGCTAACCAGTGGTGGGCACCCTTCTGCTAATCTGCTAATAGCTAATGTTTCATTTAGCACTTTTGCTAACTTTGAAAACATTTAGCACACTTCCCCTAAATTCATTTGTCCAAATATAGGGATAATTTATTTGGCTGTTTGGGAAAGTTTGTTAAATAAATTTCAACATGTGTTGAAACATATAATTATAGAATATGTAAATTATAATATCAAATTTAATTGGTGCTTTAGCGTTGTAGTCTTTCAAGGGCAGATATAACATAAATTGACGTTAGCGCTTTAGCATTAGCTCCCTCTAAATACCGTGTTGGTGTAGCACTTCACCAATAGCAGAAGGATTATGACTAGCTCCTTAGGGTTAGCACAGCTAACATTTTACCTAGCGGTGCCCACCACCAATGCTAACACTTTCTCTTGATCTCGTTGAAATTATGCTAGCAGGTTATTTTTGATGCAGGGCTAATTTTGATTTTCTTACTTTTGCAACCTTTGTGCATAATCAAACACGTAGTGGAACTTTCATTACAGAGTGAAATATTCACACTCAAGTGAGATGGACTCCTGACATGAGAAGCCATTAGCTATAAACTAAATAGATTTTCTCTGAGGTTCTGAGTCCAAAACTCCTTAGACTTTCAGAAGAAATTTTTCCTGATACTCTCTGTGACGTTCACTGCAAAAACACAAAATCTTACCAAGTAGCTTAGTCCGGTTTCTAGAGCAAATATCTTAGTACAGTTGAATTAAGGCAAAATTAATTTGCAGGCAATTTTTCAACTAGATATAGGAGCTTGTTCTAGGTCAATAATTCATGAATATTGCTAAAAAAAAAAAATACAACTGATGGATTAAATGTCTTGTTTGAAATAAAATAATCTGCCATTAGGACCAGAACTTTTTAACCAATATTAGAACAAAATATTCTTTTGCTGTCATTTTTCTTGAACTCAAGTGTGTATATTACATAGTATCAGCTGCCTAAAGAGGCAATTTTCATATAAACAGTTAGAGATGTAGACCACAGACAACAGGACACCAAAGTTATTTCACACCTTCCATGGCCTCAACATGTTGTCTATTTAAAATTGTGATTCCAAATTTTGATGGATGTAGTGCAAAGAAGTACATAAAATGGCTCCATTTTAATTTTTGGGATTCCACCTGCAGGGAATTATTATGGAAAACAAGCTACCAATTTTGCTGAAAAGCTACATGTAAGTTAGTTCTGTCTTATTTCCAGTGTAATAAGAAACCAGACTGAAACCTCTTGGTAAGATGTTGTGTTTTGGTGATGTGAACATGAATCCTACCCAGGATGCTCAGTCATTTCTACCCAGCTGGAGTTAGGGCCTCTTGGCGGCTTCTGATTGGCTGGTGGTGGCAGTGGTGGGGGTGCTGGGGCTGATGTCGGGGTAAACCAGGAACCCGGTAAAGGTGATGTACTTGGCGTGGTTGCTGTAGGCTCCGAATCCGTCCCTCTGGTGGGAATAGAGCCAGACGACGTCGCCTGATTTCAGCGCCAGCATCAGGCTCTGGCTCTGCAGGGCCTTCTCGCCCTGGCTGTCGTCGTAGATCATCGCCTGGACCTCCAGGCGGTTCTTCATCAGCTTCACAGACAGCGTCTTCATGGGCAGCTTGCCCACGTTGAAGGAGAAGTAGTACGCCCCCGGCACGCGGCAGGTGAACATGCCCTCCGTCACGTTGAAGTCCTCGCCGATGTTGACGAAAGCCGTGTCGAAGCTGATCGGCCGGTGCTGCGGTACCCCCACCTGGTCGATTCCCAGGATGCTTTGGGTGCGGCCCACGGAGAAGGCGGATCTCCCATCGTCCTCTTCGTCCTCATACTCCTGGCCGTCCTCCTCCTCCTTCTTCTCGGCATCTTCTGGCCTGGACTTGGCGTCCTCTGTGTCCTGCTGGTGGTGGTGGGTCTGGTAGCTGTAGGTGTCAGGGTAGATCAGGTAGCCGTTAAAGGTGGTGTAGTGCCCGGTGTTGCTGTAGAGCGCGTAGCGGGGGTCGCCATGGAGACGGAGCCAGACGGTGTCCCCGTACTCCAGCTGCAGCATGACGCTCTGGCTCTGAACCTGAGGATTTCAGCAGATGGTGTTATCGCAGCTGGGGAGGAAATCCAGAAACATGAGCCGATCACAGAGGGATGAGCTTCTATGACTCATCAGATCCCGTAAACATAAACACAGAAGGTTTCAACTGAGCGCTGACATGATGGAAGAAGCCATAAAGGGGCAGGAGGCATTTTCCAGCCACATAGTGGCACTTTATAGCACAATCACGTAACTATCCTACCTTCAGTTGTTAATAAAAGGCTTTATATATCAAATATCACTTAAAAGAAATTTGACTTTAATATTTAACACCTTGAAATTGGGCCTTTGTCTCTATAAGAAGCTCCTGCTCTTTCTGACACTCCGCCTTCAGGAAGTCGTCACAGCATTGCTCCTCTATTAACCCTTTAATGTTTTTACCAGTTTCACTGAGAAGCAGCTCCTATAATGCGCTCAGCTGATTTACAGTTCCACCAGGGGTTTGCTAATTGCTGCTGACTAGTCTGAAGGAGTTGAGTGGGGGAGGAGCTGCACCTGGAAGGCGGGGCTATGTCCACCCAGGCATTTTGCCCAGCTGAATGGTTGCCATGGAGATGAAAGGATTTCTCAAGCACTCTCAAGGCCACACTCTGTTTTTTTTTATGAGGGAATAACTTTCTAACATGATGTAAAGCTCAACAAAGTCAATTTTACATGATGCTTCTCCTTATGTGACCTATTATGCTTCCTTAAACAGGTCAGGATAAGTTTATGGCCTATACAAAAACATGTTCATTACATTTTTTTTGTTTTGCACAAAATCATCCTCAATGAGATTTTGTTCTGCTCAGTTCTGCTTACATTTATCTCCCTTCAGAATGAATTGTTTTAAAGCGCCTTGTCACTTTAAATCAAAACCAGCTGCTGCTGGCCACGCCCCCCCAACTCATCGTTTACACTCACACATGAAAATGGCAACGATGTACAATGGTACATCTTTGAAAAGCATTAGTAGAGCCTCCTGCTCAACCAACAAAAATGTAACAAGTGGTTTCTGGACGGTAAGTCAACAACAAAATACTTGTCTTTTCCAGCAGCCATTGTACATTTTGTACATTGTTAAAACCAGCTGACCAAACATGCTGGAGCTCAGTTTGGATTGCTAGGGTTAAATTGAAAATGTGAGAAGTTTTTGGGGCTTCAATACAGTTTCTGTTTACACCTGTAACCTGAAAGTGAGCCGTTCTTCCAGCCTACCTTCCTCTCCTCTCCGGCGTTCTCCTCGTAGACGATGGCCTGCACCTCGTTCCTGTTCTTCATCAGCATCACAGACAGGTCTTTGTGGGGGAACTTCCCCACCGTGAAGGAGAAGTAGTACGCCCCGGGGATGCGGCAGTGAAACAATCCCGCCTTGGCATCAAAGTCTCCGCCGATGTTGACGTAAACCGTGTCAAAGGTCACGGTCATTTTAGGGCCACCTTCCATGCTGCTGGTGCGCGACACGGAGAAGGCCGAGCGCAGCTCTGCGTTGTCCAGCAGGCGGGCCAAACCCCAGGCGCCGCCGGCCTGGCCCAGGCACAGCAGGCCGATCAGAACGCTCGAACGCAGCAACATTTTACCTGAAGAAAAGATAAACAGAGTCAAATTATTCAGAAGAGGAGACACACGTTAGATTTAGCAAATATCTTAGTGCACTTAAAATAAGACAAACCTGCAAGCAACTTTTCAGCAAGATATAGGAGCTTGTTTTAAATCAGTTAAAAAATACCAGTTATGCTGGTAGATTATTTTACCCATTACAAAACATTTTTCCCATCATATGAGCCAGAAGAAGATATTTGCACTAGAAACTGGACAAAAATACTTGGTAAGATTTTGTGTTTTAGCTGCATGTTCATTATTTGCTTCTGAACTGCACTCCAGAAATATTTTTAATGCTACGTTAGTATCTACATACTCAAAATGAAAAGATTAAATAACATTTGCTTGCTTGACTATAATCTCAGAACTGCAAAAAGGTCCAATTTTCCATCCAATTAACACTTGAAACTACCACTACATTTAGCAAGTATTTATTCTACGTTTGACTATTCCACACAAAATCAGGATATCAATAAATGAGTGGTAGAGATAATTATAATGGCATCATTGTAAATAGAAAAAATAAAAAAAGAAGAGTAAATTTCCACAAAAAACTTTATCTCAGAAACTTCCTATAAAAAAACAAGGACATTTCAGAGTTTCAAAACTTCTGTAATCTAATTTTTTCTTGAAAAGTTCTGATATTAATCTCAACATTTCTGAGATCTTTCTAGCAAATGTTTGACTTTTAAAACTCACATTTCCATGTTTTTTTCACAAAAGTTTCTGAGATGAATCTCAAAACTTAAGAGTTTTTTCTAGCAAATTTTCGACACATTAAACTCAGAAATGTTTTTTTCTAGAAAATTTCTGATATTAAGTTAAAAATTATGGAGTTTTTTTCTAGCAAATGTCTGTAGTTTAAAACTCAGAAATTGCCATGCTTTTTTTATTTTTTTAATTTCAATTTTAGACGTTTTGAACTCAGAAATTTACTTGTTTTTTTCTAGGAAGTTTCTGAGATGTTTTTCTGGGAATGTATTCCTTTATTCTACCGTCATAAGCTGAAATTATTCCTTATTTGACTGATGTAAGCAGCAGCAACAGGAAGCGCCAGCATTGGCTCTAATTTCACAAGCATAAAAATCACACAAGCAGCCTATAATGACAAATGTACTTTAGAGAATTTTAATATAAAAGACAGAACATGAAGTACGAACACGTTCATTAAAAATCACCGAGTCGTATTAACTCATTTAACCACATGGCTCTGAGTTGAGGATGTAATTACCCGTCTCTCTCTCTCTCTCTCTCTTTGTGTCGTTGTGCTGCTGTGATGAAGCACACAGAGCAGATGGGTGGAGGTGTCAGCCCCCCACCCAAACAAAGAAACAAGGGTTTAGCTTATCGTGTACTTTGTGAGGCTCCAGCAGAGTTCAGCCGATGCTGCAGCTTTCAGGCGGTTTATCAGTCTTAATTAGAATTCTGTGTCATACAAAACCCTGAATGAGGCGTGAGAGCGAACTGCTCATTAAGCAAATTAAAAGAAAATAACATGTCAAAGAGTCATCCAGCTGTGTGTCTCATGGATAAAAAATGCATCTGCTTTGATGTGAGCGTTAGCTGACTGCGCTAAATATGAGTCTGAGACACATTTTGAGTTAAAATGCGCCATAATCTGAACCTTTGCAACCATTATTATATATACATATATATATATATATATTATATATATTATTATATAACCATTAAAGATGCAGGCATACCATAGGTTGACCAAGACAGCAGGATTCAGTAATCATGTTAGATTGGTGATGATGTTTTTAATGCACCACAGCAAGTTTAGATCCAAACTAATCTACATTTTGAATGAAGATTTTTGGAGATTCTGACTTTAGTTTGTTAGATTCTTGTGCGTTGAGTCGTCTAAACTGTTGATCAAACTGAAAGTTGTTGACTGCCAGCTCAACAGTAAACAACATTTTGCAATATTTTAGTCAAATAAATGGTCATTATCGATGATCTTTAAGCTGTTCTAGATCTATCCAAAAAAAGTTTGCAGATTTGCATTCTAGAAAGAAACGTAAACAGTTGGAACACTTTTATTGTGTTGGTGTTCAACTGCAGGATTTGTGTCACTTCTTTTTTGAAAATATTTTCTATATTTAATCAGATGTAATAAAGACAGAGGTGGAAAGCAGTCGCTGTAGTTTTGTTGTACAGAATTAAAAAAAACAACAACACATTTTCTCAATAACCTGCGTCTGCATTGACTGAACAAAACTGTAAAAATACAACTCTGATCTATTGAATTCAGATGATTTGTATTTTTAACAAAAGCAGCAACGCCAATGTTTTACGGATGGTTTTGAGACAGATTAATAGATTATTTATTAATAATATTAATACATCACATGTTGAAAGGAGTAATTCAGTTAACATTTATCTCAATTTTTGCTGGCCTTTTAGAAAATGAAGCATTTTGCTGAGGCTATAATTTACTCAAATATACATAAATACAAGTGGATTTTCCATTAACTGTTCTCAGAAGTTCAGTTAGATATGACATTTCTTGCTGAATTGGCTGAAATCTCTAATTTGAACACATATACTGTGCAAAAGAGCTTTTCTGAATTTGTCCCTAACTTCCTTATGCAATAATGTTATTGGATGAAATTAGTTTTGACATTTCATGAAAAGCTTTTAGCCTGAAAATCACTGGATGATGATTAAGAAACTTCCTTTTATTCAGTTTTAATTCCTAAAAAATCGCTTCTTGTACAGATTCAGTAGGACTAAAGAAAACCCAACTGTGTGATTTATATTTCATTTGAATATTTACATAAACATGCATGTTGCAGTTAAAGAAGCAGTGAAATCATTAGCATGATTTATCTATTGTCTGTGGCTGCAGAAGCTGGAAAACGTGTCACAAAACCATGAAGTGAGAATCTTTAGTGGTTATGATTTATTATAAATTACTTTCTGCTTAACATTGTGGATGTATAATATTCTCTCACATCTGCTTTTGCTGTAAACTGTTAAATAATGTGTTTTTTTTCCCTCTAAAGTCTCTAATCTGAACTGAAAGTATATTTTTCATTGCCGAAGCCCTGAGTTATTTGCGTTTGAAACTAAATGCTTCTCTTGTATGTTTAAGCAAAATAAACCTCTTTAAATAGAAGCTAATTATAGTTGTTAATTATACCAGGGCAGCGAGTTTGAGATGATTGTTTTTGGCTGATTAGCTGTCCCAGATCAGAAGAGGGAGAAATCCATGCAGCGCTGCAGATCGAGCTTGTTGCAGATGCTGCCTGATAGAAGAGGTGCGGGTATGCGGACGCAGCTCCTTTGCATAATGGCAGCTCGCACTAAGAAATAGTGTTTGTTTATGTGTGTAATGGCAGCAGCTTTAACTGGCTGTGTCGACAGAGCGCGCCGCAGAGAGCGGGTTGCTTCAGGTTCAAACTGAAATGAAAGAATAGATCAAACAAACCTCTTTCATAATGAGCACCCAGGGGAGGACGGAGGAGAACACAGGAACGCACAAATGCACCCAAACCCTAAAAAAATATACTGCAGTGGATTTTAAAACTCCCCTGCCCAGTTGAATAGTTACACAACCAGTCAAATAACTGCAAACTGTCCAGTTTCTGTATTTATTGGGTTGGATTCCCAGTATCAGACCATCATTAGCTGCATGTCTTCATGCTCTTTTCTGTTCAATTAAATACGGGCAAGAAAAGGCAAAGGAATGCATATCTAGTAGCAAATATTTTTTTTAGCACCAAGTAGGAAACAGTTTGTTTTAAATTTAAATTTTAAATAAAAATGAGATGATCAATCAATCAAATGAGCTCAGCTTTATTTTCCAATATTAGGTGGATCAATGACCATCAGCACATTTCACACTGATATTCACCTTCATCACAACAGCCATGAACAGAACCACACTGTATGAAAACTTCCCAAACAAACAATACAGTAAAGATTGTCGTTTCGCTCCCTGAGATCTGAACTGTATCATAAATAAAGGGAAGGGAGCGGCAGATATGTCCTCCCTGTGGACAGATCAATAACGAACGATGGAGACGACCTGAAAAGGAGGACAGCAGGAGGAAGAGAAACAAAAGACACAGAAACGGTGGAGTGTTGATGAGAAGCCACATGAAATGCAGAATTTCCTGTGGGAAGGGATTTAATACAAACCATGAAGGTGTACGGATGTCTGTGTGGCCTATATAACTTTATTATGTGGGTGGAGATGTGTGTTTTTCTGTTGTTTTCTTACTGCGTAGGCTGCTTTTGGTGTGTGTGTGTGTGAGGAAATGGATGTGTGTGCATGGCTATTTTTGTACAACTGTGAGTTTACATTAATAACCTGTTTACCCTGAAATGTGAACATTATGTAATTTTCTGGGTTGAGGAAAATGTGCTTCCTAAACTACATGTTCATTCACGTATCAGCAAGAAGTGTCAGAATATCGAGTTTTAGATTGATTTGATTGTTGGTGTAAAATACACAACATGGAGATTTCTGGGTTTTTCAGTTTCTGTTGTTAGGAAACAAAGTCTGCATCACTGCACCAGCCTGCGCTGTCGGCTGTCAGCTCTCCAAGAAAAACAGGTCGGAAATAAAAATACGGCAGCGTTCTACTCTAACATGACTGGAATGCACACGTTTGACTTTCTGGCTAAACTTGTGCTGTTTTCAGTAAATGTCAGAACAAAACACACACACAGCAAAAACACAAAATCTTACCAAGTATTGTCCAGATTC
Source organism: Poeciliopsis paucimaculata (assembly GCA_903067055.1). Classification (NCBI taxonomy): domain Eukaryota; kingdom Metazoa; phylum Chordata; class Actinopteri; order Cyprinodontiformes; family Poeciliidae; genus Poeciliopsis; species Poeciliopsis paucimaculata. Next base: position 17,170 of record CAEGAD010082213.1, on the reverse strand, counting down.
TAGTCCAAATATCCTTGGACTATCTTGCCTTGTTTAGGTCTGAAACTAAAGTTTAAAATCAAGGAAGTTAAAAAACAAAATCTGACCATGACACATTAAGTCGCAGTGACGCAAATTAAAGAAAAATGATGCAATTTAAATATAAATCAAATAAAAAGCACTTAATCTTTGCTAATTCAGATTGGTATAAACTGCAAAAAACACATATTTGACTAAATATGGATTAGTTTTTTAATTTTTAACTAAATAATTCCTGTAGTATTGATGAAAACGTTCTGGGTTTTCACCAATGGTAGATTATTCTACTTATGTTGTAACATGACATTTCTGTCATTTTACAAGTGAAATAATCTGGCAGTGTAACTTGCCCTTAGTTAGTTTTACCTTTTTTTAAGTGTACTAAAATATTTCCACTAGAAACTAGACCAAAAATACTTGGTAAGATTTTGTGTTTTTGCAGTGTATGGACCGTTGCCATATGTTTTATAGCAATAAAGCAATGAAACAGTTTTTCGACCACTAACAGCTGGATAAACACATCGGCCCCCTCCTCACCCACTGGGTTAAAAATATAATCAGCTGTTTATCATTTTTGAAATTTCAGATTTGAAATGTATTAAACCCGTCATGGTTGAATACAAACTGAGGTCCAACACATCTGAGACATTCTCTCGTTTTAATTTTCCTTTTCACACACACACACACACACACACCCCCGCCCACACACGCGCACACACACTTCCTTTTATTTTAAGTAAACAAATCATGCTAATGAACAGATCTGTGTTTGCTCTGGAGGGAGTTTTTCATGTAGGAATATGCATGTAGTTTGTACCTGTGTGTTGGTGTGTGTACCTGTGTGTGGGTGTGTGTGTGTGTGGGTGTGTGTGTGCACGCTGGGCCATCTGCTGCAGGTGATAACAAACACATTAGCTCTCAAACTGAAGCTCAACAGCCATCCTGCAGCTCTCACCTGCTCTGTGAGGATTTCCACTTTCTGCAAACTTTAATTCTTCTCTTGGATCATGATGTCGAGTTTCCGGCTGCTGCCGCGAACAACCTGAAGTTTCCTCATTTGAATGTCAAAGGAGTTGATTTAACTGCTGCCGAATTTATCCCACAGCTATGACTGGAAATTTTAAGTCTTCCGCTTGAAACTTCAGTGAAGTTTGTTGCAAAATAACTGACCTTGTGTGTGTGTGCGTGTGTGTGATGGGGAGGAAACTGTTGTAGGAGGTTTCATTTTATTAAGAAAGCTGTTATAAAGCAGTCATCGTTTTTATTTTCAAATTAGAAACATTGATTAAAACACTTAAGGATAATAAATGGTTTAAATTAATTACCACTTCAGTGTGCGAACCTAATGATGCTGCATTCTAGTTTTACTCAGAACTGGGAAATTCCAACATCTCAGTCTAAACAAAATCAGCTGTAACGTTTGCAAACGTTTAATTTCCCACGGGGAAACTGGAAGCAACTCTGAACCCGAGTTACACGGCCAACTTTACGTTTCAATATGGCCGCTTCTCGCATCATCAGTAGTAAGACGTGGTGGAAACATTATTATTTTACAACATACGCAAAAATAAGTGTCTAAAATCAATGTTATGTGTGACGCCTGCAACTTCAAACTAACCAACTTAAAGCTTGAAAGAAAAGCTTAAAATGCAAAATCATTCCAAGTGTTTCTGGTCCACTTTTTAATGCAAATATCTTAGTGCACCTGAAATGAGACAAAATGAACATATAAGTAACCTTTCAGCAAGATATAAAAGCTTGTTTTAAGTCAATAGTTCCTTAATATTAATGAAAATGTGTTCCACTGGCAGATTATTTCACATTTAACAAAAACATTCTCCACATGTTACATATTTACATATTTCACTTGTAACACGTGGAAAATGTTAGTGAACAATCTGCCTGTTAAATTAAGACTTTTTCCTTATTATGGAATTTTTTACTTAAACCAAACTCCTATATTTTGCTGAAAAGTTATTTGTACGTTTGTTTTTCTTATTTCAAACACAATTATTTGCACTAGAAACTGGATACAAATACTTGGTAAGGTTTTATGTTTTATACAGAATATTTCATTAGAAGCTCCTTCATCTCTCGCACTTTTTTCTTGAATTTCTGCTTTTCTCCCTCAAAAAAAAATAGCTGGAAATGACTACAACATATTAAAAAATCATTTATTTTTTTAACACTAGGCCTTCTTGAGATGAGCTTTCGCAATTCATCTAATAATAAGAAGTTATTGTAAAGTTTTTTATTCAGAAAACTAAAGAAAAAAACCTTTTAAATCACTTTCTACAGTGAGCTGAAATCAAATCCGTCCTTGGATGAGCTGCTTCAGTCTCTTTGTGCAGTTTTATCTCCCTCTCCGCTCCGTCGCCCCTTTCTCTCTCATTAGATCAAAGCTTCACACAGATCTATTGTTGCATTGTATAGGCGAGGACGCCAGTCTGCACAGCATAACAAAGAGACACTCATCACACACACACTACGCTCCACACACACACACACACACACAGACAGGAGTTATTGTTTTCCATGCTCCTCCTTTTACATGAACTATGATATTTCAGCTGTTTGGCTGATGAAATCATTAGCAGATGGTACCTCAGCTCTGAATGCTCTTCATTCAACTTTTACTTTTACAACAGCAGAGATGGTAGAGTAGCCAAAAATACCCAAGTGAGAGTAACTCTACTTCAATATATGTTTGTTCAGGTAAAGGTAAAAACAGGAAAATAGGTTTACAAAATGTTCGTGGTGAAAATGTCACTGAAGTTCTGAATCATAAACAATCTGATTTAATTTTTTTAAACAATATCACCAAACTGACAAAATATAACAAATGTATATGACAAAAAAAAAAAACACTCAAGAAGAAGAAACACTTCCTCACATAGATATATTTTTTCTCAATATTAAATGTTATGTTAAATTAATGCAGTAGATAATGTGTACATGTTAGAAAAGAGCCACTTACTGACTTTGATCTTAAAATAATCTTAATTTTCTTTTTTCTCAGAATTCCGACTTTGATCTTAGGATAAACTTTTTCCCTGTTCCAAACCGTGATGTATTTCCAGTGACCATATCTGGTGTTTACTGCATCTTATTAATCTCCAACAAGCTCAGCAGACAGAAAACAACATCAGAAAAACAGAGCTGGTATAAAAACAAAAAGTCTGTGTCAGTGTCTTATTTGGTTAAAATGTTTGTTCTTTCTTCGTAAAAGTTTTTTGTATTGGATAAAGTATCCAGAAATTTTACTAACGAGTAGAAGTAATTAAGACCAATATTACTCAAGTAAAAGTAAAAAGCACATTGGAGTAAGACTACTCCTAAAATAATTTTTTTCTAAAAAATTGTTAAAATAAATGTAACTATTTGCAACCTGCCTCTGTATAACAGGCAGCCTGTAGAACCTATTAACGAAAACTTTCTGTTTTAGGTCAGATTTAATGTTTTTCACAGCTGCATGTTTTAAAAAAATACACTAAATTGCTCCCTGAGATTTTTTGTTTTTGTTTTTTGTTTTTAAGGCTACAGTCCTACAGAGTGACCTGCTAATATCAGACAGATTTGGATTTAGTAAAAGCCAAAAACCGTCTTTGGATCCATTTCTACTCCTTCAGGATTGATCAAGGTGTTGCTGTGCGTTCAGACAGTCGTCTGCTGTGCAGCTCCGGTTAAGGCTGACCGGTTCTGTTCTTCCATCCGCTCAGCAGTGAGGCGGAGGCAGGATGGGGTCGGCCGATTCCTCGTCTCCCTCTACCGTCGGCGTAAAGAGCGCCTTTGAAAAATGACTTTCACTGGAACGGCAGCCATGAAAAGCAGGCAGGCACAAAGGCAACGACGGGCTGAGATCATCTGAGGGGAGACGGGTTTGATACAGATGAAAAATAATCACTGCTTATCAGACTCCGTGTGAAGTTCTGTGGGTTTTCTTTGAGTCATTTCAGTAAACAGAAATATTAACTGATGAAGCTTCTCCACACTGCAACAACACAAACTCCTACCAAGTATTTTTAGTTTAGTTTCTAGTGCAAATATATTAGTACACTTGAAATAAGACAAAACTAACTTATAAGTAACATTTCAGAAAGAAAGAGGAACTTATTTTAAGTAAATAATTCCTTAACATTGATAGAAAAGTACTAGTGTTACTGGCAGATTATTTCTTGTTATGAGTGAAATAATCTAAAAATACCAGTCGGCTCTGTGGAAACATTGGTATGCAAGTCTTTTGTAAGATTTTATTTTATTTTCCTTGTTTTTATATGTTGTGTTGTTGTGTATCTTGTGGACCATGACTCTGTTGAATAAAGTAATCTAATCTAATCTAATCTAATCTAATCTAAAATCTCCCAGTATATCTACTTTTCTTACAATCATTATTAAATGAATTGACTTTAGTTACATTATGCAAGCTTCAATTTCTTGGAAAGTTATTTGTAAATTAATTTTGTCTGACTTCAGTTGCACTAAGATGTTTGCAATAGAAACTAGAACAAAACACTTGGTAAGACTTTATTTTTGCAATGCAATATTTAGTGGTTAAAAATAATCGATAAATTTATAAATCCAGCCTTAGATTATTTACTTCACAAGTAGTTTCTTTGCTACCAACTCTTTATTTAAAACTTACAGTCTGTCCAACAGATTAAGAGTTTTGGTGCCATTTTACAAAGTTCAGACTCCTAAAAATCCACAATACAGAACTTTCATGTTTTAGAATGGCCTAGTCGAAGTCCAGAATTTGATCTGAAAATTGCTAATTGCTGATACGTCCCATGCAATCTGACAAATAAGCAAAAATGTTTATTTGTCCAAGTGAAAAGTTTGTAGAAACATTTTAATTGGTAAAATAATTCCTCCCTGTCACTTTGTGTTGGAAAATTGTAAAACTTCCAGTGAAATAGTCGAGGTCTGTGATTCTCTCTGCATCTTGTTATAAATATCATAAAACTCGTGCCGAGTTCTTAGCAGAGTGGGATGTTTTTTAATTAAAGCTGCAAATAAACTGGAGACGGGGCAACAGTTTGCATATTCTGTTCCACATTTATGAAAAATAATTTTTTACAATATGCATCAGGATGTTAGCCGCTACAAATCATATGCTCTGCACATTTTCATTTATTTTCCCAGTTTAGAAAATCATTGAGCTTTATATTTCTGTAAGCTCTTACAGTTCATCTTTTCTGAGTTGTAGTTTAACAGATATAAATCTTGGTTGCATAACATTGAATTATCAGGCAGCTGTCTGGAAGAGGGCCGACAGGAAGCTGAGGAACTCGTTTCTTTGTCGTCTTTCTGTGCGGTAAAGTGAAATCTGCTCACGTAGCAGGAATCTGTAGAAACAAACACTCTGCAGCCTTCCTCTCCTCTCTGCCTCAAACTCTGTTTTATCTGCTTGTTCATTCCAGGATGTATTTCAGCTGTTTCTCATCTGACCTTGATTTTATTATATATTAACTGGAAACTGTTGTGATAGCAACCGCAACTAGAGAAAATGGTTCATGATACCAAACAGAATGACGCTGATGATTTATCCTAATGTAATAAAAACTTCTGCAAGTTATTGGAAGCTGCAGGGGTTGAATCTGAACAATTAAAGCCAACAGAACAGGGCCGGTCCAACTCTTTTTGGGGCCCAAAGCATATTTTCATTTCAGGGCCCCAACATTACCAACAAATCATCGACACCAGATTCCAGCAGCCACCATTGGAGGAGGAGATTAATGTGTTATTCGAGTACCAACTACAAAAAGTTGGCTTTTCCATGTGTAATTTATATATTTCAAATTCATTTTTCTAATTTATCATGCTAGCTTTTGCTCTAGAGGGCCCCCTGGTGGCTGGAGGCCCAAGGCAGTTGCTTGGCTTGCTCTGAATAATAACGTATTTATTTTCTTACTTTCCACATTTAGTGAAAATTCAAAGTCCTGCTGAGGATGTTTTGTTTCCAACTGTCTTTTGTGTGCCTGACATTTTCAAACAAGGTCAAAGAAAAGAGCTCACAGAGGACGTTCTTTAATTAATCACACCCACGCCTCTGTTTGGTGGCTTTAGGTTGGGTTGTGTGGCAGATTGATGCGTGCCATCGCACTTTCATACGGGAGGCAGACAGTTTGTGCACAAACTGGAGTCGAGAAATCAAACCGAACATTATTTTCCAAAGTGTCTGCTGCAAACAAAGATGTCAATGATTCACGCTCTCAGTAGATGATTGGAGGTTGCGTTGAGCCTCAGGAGGGTCTGTTGTTCTTTGACTGATGTGAAATAAAACAAAAACAGAAAGCTTCTCACAAACTTTAGCAGAAAGTTTAAGGCTTTTATTTTTCATGCGTTATTGCTGCGAATGTTGCAATAAGCACTAAATCAATTGATCACATGATAAATGAAAACGAGTTCAATAATTTCCATATGCATAATTTATCGTTTTTCTCTCTTTCTTTGAGAATGTCTTCTTGCATTATTATTGTTATTATTGCCATTATTTTACTTTAAAAGTGCACCAAGACAATCATACTGTAAAACAGACTGAAAATACTTTGTGTTTTTGCATTTCGTCAAGTTCAGTCCTCCCACTGGACTTCAGTGACCTTTCAGATCTGACCAATGAAACATTTTTGAAAAAAGAATGCAAAGAAATCAATATGTTCAATCGTCAATATGGCTGATTTGAAGTGAAAACAAAACATTTTAACTTTATTCAGTTTGGTTTGCTCCGACATGCTTCAGCTCACATTTCCAGATAGAAAGATCCCTGTAGTTTATTGTTTCCATAACGATGGAGGCCGCCGGTGTGTGTTTGAACGCTGCGGAGTGTGACTGATGTTCTGAAGCCGCCGCCGTCGGACAGCAGCCTGTTGGGAGATAAAAATCTGGGTGCAGTGATCTGACGGAGGGCGCATGGACTGAAAGTCAAAATGAGAACACGCACTTGAACTGAGGCTGGTCATCAAAGCGTGCAGCAGCGTGTGAAGCTTCATTATCAGGACGAGAAACCTTAAAGGTGACATAAGGATGTGAACCGCAGGGTGAATGATTACACTCTGAGCTGTTCATGGAGTGAAGATTTCTGTTGCAAAGAATAACTCCCATTTAAATAAGCAGAGCAGAAATAATTTGGAATTTGTACTGAATAAATTGTACATGAAATTCAAACAAATTTCCTGAAGAATAAGCAAACATGGAGGCTTTAAGAGATATTAAATGGGGGCTTTATGTAAAATATATCATGTTATAAATTCATCCCTTCATCAAAATCATACATTTGATTGTTTTGATATTTTTCTTGCCTGTTTGAGAAATCCTTGAATTGGGTGTCTAAACGCTTGCTCTCACAAAGCTCTGCCTATTTCCACAAAGCTCCTCCCCTTCAACTCCTCTAGACTAGTGGCAGCAGCAATTAGGAGACATATGGTGGAACTGTGAGTCTAATGAGTCGATTATAGAAACCCCTTCACAGTCCTACGCTCCAAAGAACAGTTGCAAGTGACACATTGAGAAGCATTGCTGTGATTATACGCTGAAGGCAGAGTGTCAAAAAGAGCAGGAGCTTCTTAAAGAGACAGAGACCCAATTTCACAGCGCTAAATTGCAAAGTCTGATATTTGCAACATTGTTTATAACAACTGAAGTTAACATAATTACTTGATTGTGATATTAAATGGCGCTAGGTTACTTGATACGTAACACTGCCTCCAGACTCAAAACGCAGACAAGTTGAACTGAATTTTTATCTTTTCACTCAAATGTACATTTCTGGTTGAAAATGTTTGAGTAAATATGTAGAAACTGTAGTATTTTTACTGAGGGTTCAAAATCTTTACCAAGTATTGGTACTAACTATTTTCAAGTGTAAATGTTTTATTATACTTGAAATAAGACAAAATTAACTTAAAAGTAACTTAGGTCTCTGTTATAATTAAATAATTCCTTAATACTGGTGACAAAGTACTGCTTCTAAGTGAAATAATACATTTTAACTTATAACAAAATGTTCCATTTTCAAGCTTGGTAAGAAATTTGCTCTAGAAGGACAAAAGTACTTTTTTAGGATTTTGTGTTTTTGCAGAGTTCCTACCCCTACTTGTTTTCTACTGTCTTCCTGCAGCTTTTGTTTTTTCTCATACAGACAACAAAGGGAGAACATTTTGGGTGTCAAACATGAGTTTCATAAACACTTCCTGTTCCTGTTTTCTTCCTCTGCATTTAGCTTTTTTTTTTTTAAATCACTTTGAGGTCTGACATCATGTATCGTTTATTCTCCTCCTTCCTCTCCAAACGCACAAAGAGGAAACAAACGGAGCAGAGCTGCAGAGGGTACTGAGCATTTCCACCCCAGATGCACAGCAACAAGCTGCTGCAACCTGGCCACTTGGGACAGGAGTGAAAGGCAGCTGAGGGAGCGGTTATCTGAAGGTGCAGTGACAGACCCCCGCTGCTGCTTTCCCGCTCATTAATTCCTCCCTCGGCCTCTTCTCGTCCTCCGTCCTCAGCAGTCACCATCAGACAGCTGCAGACACCAGGTCCTGCCTGGGGACCGCATGCATGGCAGCAACGCCAATACAAACAAAAAGAAACACGAAAGACAAGAGGCTGAGGTGTAAGCCAGGACTTACAGCCGGAGCAAACAATAGAGACCCACTTCTGAATGCAAATCCGCTTTCTAACTGTTCTTTTCATCAAAGTCAACCTGGAGCAGAATCAGGTTTCTAAGGCTGTTTTCACACCTGATGATGAAATAGACTTGGTTCAATTGGGAACCAAAACTACAACATTTGTTACATTTTCAGCTGCTGTGGTTTTCTTCCTCTCTGCACTGAGTCAAACGATCCGAACCTTTTGAAAAACCTGTTCCCCTCCTCGCCTGCGGGGGCGCTGCACCAAAAAACCACAGACGAAAGCGACTCAAAAACCTCTGAAGAAGACACTGAGCGCAACTTTCTTCTTCACATAATGTCAACAAAAATGAAACGGTGTCAGACTTTAGCGGCTGTAGGATTTCTCCTTTGTCTTTGGCAAAAGATCCCGAGTTATTTCTCCCATGTAGACTAGCTTGTTTGTTTTGGTTGTATTTACCCAGAATGCCCTGCGTTGTAGTCCGTGTCCTGCTTTTGGACACGGTCTCCAGCCCCCTTAGCGTTCACGCACGCATTGAATCAGCACCAGATTTCACTTCAACTGAACAGAGACTGAGGTTTGTAGGTGGACCAGAGTTTGATCCCACCTTCCCAAACGAACCGCACTTTCTAGACAAATGAACCAGAGTTTGATTACAGTGAACTGAACAGAGCTGGTGTGAATGTACCCTAACTGTTAGATGGAAAGCTATGGCTACATCATCTGCAGGAGAGGATTGTTGGCATTCTCAGTGCTAGCATGTAATTGAAAGCAAAGATCCTTGCAGAGCTGCTGGCATCTCTCTCAGGCTTTCACTCGTTTCTTTCTGTCTTTCAAGGTCTTTCGGTTTGCTTTCAGTCTCTGGAGAGCGACGCTGCTTCAGTGCGCTTGTCTCACTCTGACCATTCAACATACTGTATGAAATATAAATCTGTTATATTCTACAGATCAAAATTTGCAGAGCACTGACTTTAACATCCAACATTTTTAGGTGGATTCATCTCAAAAACCACTGAGTAACTGGATTCTCTGAACTGGGCCGAATGGTCTCACATCAACATGTGTTTTTCCGTTTGAGTTATTTATTTGAATTTTTACAAAGCCAGATAATAATCAGATGTTTGACAAATACAAGCCTGAATCAGGAGTGAATTAAAGGCGTATTTGTGTCTCTTTCTTCGTTTCTTCAGCCATGCGTTTACATTTCAGTCCTGCGCTGCCTCTAACATGACTGGTGTGTGTTCAGTGGTTGTAATCACACTCGTAATGAGCCAGAGCGGCAGTCAGGGAGTCCAGTCTGCTGCCTCGCCGTGTCCCGTCTGTCACGGATGGATCAAACCCTGCTGTGTTTGCTGGCAGGACACCGACTCTCTGCTCTCCTCTGCTTCTTCTCCTTCTGGCTTTGCAACATTGATGAATGAAAGGAGAGCTCTGACACCAGCCCGGTTTGGGACGCTTTAATCCAACTCCAGTCCGTTTGCCCAGATAGGCCGGTCCGTTTGGGGAGATGTGAATGTGAAATCGAACTCTGATCCGCCTGGGTCTCGGTTCACTTCAAGTGAACTCTTTTGCGGATGCGTGAAAAGTCTAACTACGCTGCAGGGCATTCTGGGTAAATACAAACAAATCAAACGCATTAGCTTCGCGTTAGCGTAAAAAATGACTTGTGGTCTTGTACAAAAACAAAAGAGAAATCCTATAACCACTACAATCTGACGCCACTCCATTTTTGTTTGTATCTCATGAAGAAGGAAGTTGAGCTCAGTGTCTTCATTGGTTTCTGTGTTGTTTCCTTCACTGGTTCTTGCTACAGCGCCTCCACAGGCATGGAGGGGAACAGGCTACTCAAATGATTTGGTTGGTTTGTGAAAGAAAAATGCAGCAGCTGAAAATGTAACAATGTTACAATTTTGCTCGCCAATCAAACTGAGTCTACCTGATTTCTCTTTTCTTGGTAATAGACCACAAGGCATTTCTACCGCTATTGCTAAGCTAACGCGTTTGTTTTACTTGTATTTACCCAGAATCCAAAAGCACAAAGTGCCTATAACCGAACCGAGGTTTGTTGATGAGCCACAGTGCGTTTGTGCATTCACACTTCCCAAACAAACTGGACTGAAACTAAAGCGAACTAAAGAGGACCGGTGTGAACGAACCCTAAAACTTCACTAAAACTTCTCTGCTGCTATCCGTAGCTGGACCTGGGAGTGTTGCCTGCTGGGTCGTTGCTGGATTTGTTTCTTTAGGTTCTCATTTGCATAATGTGCTAGAAAGGCAGCACAACGCACTGTTCCCAACAAAAAGAAAATCACAGGATTTCTTTTCATGTAGTATTGGAGGCAGACGTTTAGTTTCAGGAAACAGTGTGTGTTGTCTTCAGGATGTTGCAGGAGCCAGATTAGCGTAGCACCAAGGGATTATCAGATGGTGACAGTGTGTTGCTCAAAGCGTCCTCCGCTGTAGCACAGTCATCTCTTTCTGCTCAGGGTTTACTCTCACTGATCCAAACCTCAAGGTGTGAAGTTTAAAATAATCCGACTTGTGTTCCCATCATCCACTTCTCACATCGCACTTTATGCTCACACTCCCGCTGCCTCCTGTTTAAATATGTGCTTTCCTGAGGCTGGTCAATAATCTCATTCTGATTTCAGTCTGCTTTTTTTTGTCCTGTGTGGGATTCACTTTGAGCTCTCAGGCTCGGAAAACTCGGAGCGAACTGCTTTGAGTGCTCAGTTTGCTGTTTGCAGAGCTGTGCTTGACATCAGCAAAAGCATCTTTGCAAAAAATAAAAAATCCACATTCAGCTTTATTTGGAGCATGTTGCCAGAGTAACTGTTGCTGCAGGAATCTGGTTAAACACGACTTATTGTCCGAAACTTCAGAAAGTCGTGCAGCAGCAGATGAAGCCCTGCATCACACCAGCTGTTCAGATTATTGGATGTTCATGAAGAACCTCTTGATGTTGGATAAATGTAAACCCTTCATGACACAATTTGCTGCTCCTCCTGCTGCGCTCAGCACAGCATATTTTTTTGTGGTAAAACTGCAAACAGACATGAAAAATCCCTGAACAGGGCAGAATTTTTGCTGATTTTCAGTACGCCAATAAATGATGATGAAGCAGATATGAGAGCTGCTCTATGAAGGCTAAAAGCTTGACAAAACACTCTTTTGCTCGCAATCTCCCTTCTCTCCCCCTGCAAAACAAATATGGTGACACATATGGCATTATGTATGTTTTCCTGCAACCATGTTGAAGGAAGAGAAATCTGAAAAAGATGAACTGCTGCAGTGCAGAGGACCAGAATGCATTGCACACAAAATCCTTCATTCAGAAAGTGAAACTTTTGATTAAAGAACATTTTAACAGAATGTGCTGCACAAATATTGGGAGATAATCAGCAGAAGTTGCTTAAATTAGCTCTTATTAGACCTGTTCCTGTTTATAGTGAGGAAAATATGAGTTTTCGTTCTTATTTTGACAATAAGAACAAGTTTTTGTATAGAAAACACATTTCTATGTCTCTTTTAGTGCTTTAAAGTAAAGCTATGGCTGTTTTTATCAACGTGATTTGGACATATCCACTATTTATGCTGTTTTTGTTTTTTTATTAATCCTCTCAGGCTCAAATTAAGTTGTAGTTGCAGAAAAAATCTGATATTTGTTGCAAATCTGCAACATCTGCCTGGTCAGATCTGTTGCTGGTTAAGGAGTCACTTTCTCTTGTTCAAGCAGCAGGATGCAAAAATAAAGTTAAAGCTTTACTTCTTTTTTTAGAACAAAGCCTCGTCTTTCTTTTGATCAGATGTTTCTGCTACTTTTATGTCTGCACCGGATTATGCAGATTTTTTTCCGTATGCTCACGTCTCTTCAGCATGCCCTCGTTTCGTCCCTGACCATGAAGCAGCGGTTCGTTCCATAATTAAAACTTTCCCAACTGAATGTATTTTACTCTGTTTGGGTTGTTTGAATTGTCAGAAAAAAAAAACCATGTTTAATTATAAAGAAACAATCAGAAGTGGAAAAAGTTTGGCTCACTTTTTCTCCCAAAGTTGTTTTATTTCTTTGCGGTTTACAGATGATTGTTTCTGTTGTCTTAAAGCCACAGTAAAGAATTTCTAAGGTTGGTGGCTGAACTTGACGGTCATCACTTTATTATTTAATTTTTATTCCATTTTTAAAGAGTTGCAGCTTTTTTTGGGATCATTTCCCAGCTAATGACCATGAAGGGAGAAGCTGGGATCACATAATGGACGCTGGAATGTTTTGGTAGTTCAAGGTCGACTCAGTGACAGAGAAGTGGCCTGGTCCTGTGGTTAAAAGCCCAGAGCATCACTCCCTCAGCGCCGTGCTGAGTTTCAAACTTGGAAAACTTCTTTCAACGATGAACGTTTAATTGTTGATTAGATTGATTAGCTGTAATCATTGCTTCTCAAAGGTCAAGTTTTTCTGACTTGGGAAGCAACAACCCAAACCATCTGTATTTATACGGGTGGTTTTATTTGCTGTTGATTTGACTGAAACATCTGCTGCTACTTTCAGAGCTAAGCTCCCTGGAAGCAGCATGAGGCATCAGCGTTTCACCTGCAGCTTTTCAACCTTTCAACATATTCAGTTCAGTTTAAACTATTTTAGACTCTAATAAAAACAAGATTGTGTATTTTATTTCCTTTTGAACCCTTATCCATTTGCACCCTTTATATGAAATATATAGGGAAAATATTAAGAGGCCACTGCAAACTTATCAGTTCTCTGATTTTACATGTATATGTTTTGAGTAAAATGAACATTGTTCTTTTATGAACTACTGTCAGCATGTTTCTGAAATTCCAAGCAAACATTTAGTATATATTTGCAGAAAATGGTCAAAATAACCAAATAGATGCAGTGCTTTCAGACCTCAATGGAAAGAAAACAAGTTCATATTCATTTAGGAACAATATTAACGTTTTAACTCAGGAAGAGTTCAGAGATTTGGTGGGATGACCAGGAGGTTTTCAGTGCAGTGGGCTCTTCATTTTTTCCAGAGCTGCATATTTTTTCATGTTCGTGTTTATCTGCCTGCTTCCATTTGCTGATGATACACCTGAATTTCCTTAATGTCTGAATATAAAACATATTTCTCTTCTGTCGCATATTATATAAAAAATGTATCTACATCAGCTGCAGGTGTTTCCGTCCGGATTATTCAGAATCACATCTTGTGCTCTCAGGCGCTGAATATAAGTTTATTACATCTATGCTGTGTGTGTGTGTGTGTGTGTGTGTGTGCGGGCGTGTGTGTGTGTGTGTTTTGTGTCTCATAAATCTTGGTGTCTTTGTTTGCCCTCATGGCATGAGCAGCTGCCAGCAGCCCTCAGTACGGAAAGGCTTCAGAAGCAGCTTGATGCACACACACACACACACACACACACCCACATACACACACGCGCGCATATGCTGTTAATAACACAAGCATATCTGCTTACAAATGTGTAATGTGCTGACACGGTGAGCCGGATGATTAGCGCTGCCTGAACGGAGCGCGGCGCTAACACTGATGTGGGTTCAGATTGTGGATCTGCAGACAAAAGGAGAGGAACTCCCGCCTGGAGATAAGGGACATCTCTGCACCTCAGGATCACTCACAGGGATTCTCTGATGTCTCCCCCATGCATGATGATTAATAATCCATATGATGTCTGATCCTGACACACAGAACTCTCGGGACAAGGTTTTCCTCAATGTAAAAGATGTCTGTCTGCTCTCCACTCACACATCACTTCAACAATCATCCCAGATACCAACACTCTGAGGACATGGCAGTGTGTACGAAGCCCCGCTGCCCCGGGAGGGGCATCGCTGCTTCTGGAGATCGGTGCAGATAAATAATGCATGCTGCTCCGACGCAGCACGACTGCTCCGTCCTCACAGCCAGCTTTGTGCCAGCGCTCACAGAGGATTAAAGAAAAGCATCCAGGAACAGAACAGCAGAAATATGGAACATCTCCTCCTTCACTTCTTAAATCAGAGAAACGCTGCATTCCTGCACACTCCCAGGTCTGATCTGATCCAGAACTTCAGCGCAACAACGTTCACACCTGAACCCGAACAACTTCTGCACCCAGAATGATGAAGAGGACGAGGAAGAGGAGGAGGAGGCGGCTCACCTGTCAGTGCTTTCTGTCCTCCGTCCTGGCTGTGTGTGGAGCGCAGAGCTGAAACTTCTGCCTTAGTGGATGGATCTCCCCTCCACACACACACGCGCACCCCCACACACACTCTCCCCTCTCTCTATCTGCTCTCCCACCCGCCATGCTGTGTTTTTTTTGGATCCCTCCCCATCACCGTTTCTTCTCCATCTGCCTCACTCTCCCTCCTTTAGTGTCTTCACTCAACCTGCTGCTGATCCTGGCTTTGAAGATTTATAAACAGATCCCCAAAGGCTACCTAAGCACACACACACACCCACGCCCACACACACACTCACACACAATGCATGAACAGTTCATGCATGTGGATGTCTGTAAGTTTAATCAATGAGGTGCAATGCGCAGCACTGCAGTGGACGCTGCAGGCTAGATGCACTTAGATACAACGTTCCGCTAACCCAGATCCAAGTGTGTGTGTGTTCACCTGGGTTCGGTGTGTGTTCTGTTAAATTGGCGGGGAGGAGCAGCAGTGCCATAAGAAGCGTTCTCTGTCGACGGGCTGCCAACTTCCTCCCTCCTGCTCATTGTTGGGAGTCGTTATCTCACCTCTGGGAGGCTGCTGGGTGAAATGAAGACACACACAACAAGTAATGCTCTGAAAACTGAAATTCATCCCACTCGGTCTTCCTTTTATAATCTCATTCAAATTCCACGGTCTGTTGCTCACTCATATTTAAATGAGCACTTGACTAAATCCCTCCTGTGCGCTTTGCTTTTCTTGGCCGGCTGCCGCGCTCTGTTGCATCCCAGCTTACAGGACACTTTCTCGGCACGCTGCCGCGCTCTTTGTGCTGCGGCCAACGCGCAGATATAGAGTTAAAAGAGTGGGCGGCGCGGCGAAGCTGAACACATCTAATGTCAGCTGGGTGGCGTGCGTCAGCTGCGACCGGGACCGTAACGGACCGGGGAGCCAGCAGAGCTCAGGACTCTGGCGCTGAGAGAAGGTTCTGTTTACTCATCTCACTCATTCTTGGAGTTTAAACAGAACCAAAAAAAAAAACAGAAAACAGCCAAAAGGATAATCTTCAGAATAAAATCTAGTCTCTAGCAAATCTTTTTGAACTTTCTGAGGGTTTAAGGATTAAATAACTGACTCTATTAAGTTTGTCTTCTCAGAATCTGTGTATATTCACTGTCTGAATGTGAAGCTGCTGTCACACAGTCTGTTGCTGCGTTGAAAAGGAGATTACACCGGTCTAAATGTGAGGATATACCCTCATGTCCTCCGTATCAGTGCCGATTTCGGTGATTGGCCGATACTTACAGGTGAAGCCGATTTTATCTACCGCAGCAAAGACTTAAAAAATCAGCCTGTGTCTCTGCAGTGAGAGGGGCAGACCGCCCCACCAGGTCATGTCTGCATGTTGGCGGTTAACACAATACTCACCCCCCCTTTCTGGCTTTATTTAGTGACAAATCAGACAAAAAAGCATCATTCAAAATCAGATCTTTTTAAAGATTGTTAATCGACCAGAAAACTGCAATCAGTGCATCTCTATAACACAAACACACATATTTATAACATGCTTCGATTAAATTAATTTCTCTTAGGTGTAATTACAACAGCTAAAAATTGAATTGATATTAGGTCAGTCTTTCTCACCAAAGAATGTGGACCGGTTCTGGGCTGATTCTGGGCCTTCAAATCATTTTAACAGCTCCTGTAAAAATAATGTTTGCTTTAAATGATCGTGCTGAGCAGCAAAAAACATATCCGCTGTCGTTGAGTTAGTTTCACCAACCACAGCTTGGACTAGCTCACTGATATATTACTAAAGTCGCCATGCAGCCTGATTTTGCCAGACTATGTCAAACATCGAGAAGTTTTAATTCTTGTTATCAAACATTATAAAGCCCAAAAGCTACTTTTCCATTAGCAGCTCCTCAATCTTTTTAATAAACATTACATTACCAAGACACACAAAAACAAACCTTTATCTATCTTTCTGTTTCTCCTCTTTCTTTTCTCGACATTGTGAGGTTCGGTCGAGCATCGTCCATTACCGGGGAAGCGTTACCTGGCGCGGCCACCAGGGGGACCCCAAGAGCACTTTGTTTTTACTTTTTGCCCATATAAAGAAAAATTTCTACATAATCAAATATGTTATTGTAAAACAAAATCACAATGTATTTTGTTATATATATATATGCATAGATATATGTATATATATACACATAAATTCCCTTCTCACCCACCGCGGGTGGTTCTTATCCTCTGAGCTCGGGTCCTCTACCAGAGGCCTGGGAGCTTGAGGGTTCTGCAGTATCTTTGCTGTGCCTAGAACTGCACATTTCTGGACTGAGATATCTGATGTTGTTCCTGGGATCTGTTGTA
>CAEGAD010082209.1:0-10336 GCA_903067055.1 Poeciliopsis paucimaculata | reverse complement strand
AAAAAGCCTTAATAACGTTACTCATCACTGGAGGAGCCAGTTGGACCGTTACACGTCATTTACCCAGAATGCATTGCAGCGTGAACAACATGGCGACATTCCTGTACAAGATTTTATTAAAATTTATAAAAACGAAATAACCTACAGAATTATTACTGTATTGTTTTTACATCTAGGTAAATATTTCCCAAATAAGGTTTATTTTTATATCTAATCGAGGATCCCTTTAATGTTTGACTATGTAACTATACAAACATCGTTTTCACTTCTTGCATGTCAGTTTTAGTGACATTTAATCAAAGTCTCTTAGATTAAAAACAAATTTCTTGTTTTAATATTTAGGGACTTGGCAGTAGTATCTATTATTTGTGTAGACTCAGTGCCAACATCGCCACCTAGTGGCAAAGATCAGACTCTTTGTTACCTCCATTTTGTCCGATTCCGGAAACACTTCCTGTCCCCGCTCCGTTGGACGTGTGACTTCCTGCTCCGCCGCCAGCCGGACCGACGCTGCAGTCCTCTCCGCTGTAACCATGGCAACACTTCCACTCCATCTCCGTCAAGGTTTTGTAGGCCACTTTGTAGCGCGGCCTCATGTAGGTTCGGTAGCTGCGGCGACACCAAACATGGAGGCTCAGCGCGCAGGTTCTGAGAGGGAAGGGTCAGAAATGGGTCAGAGGTCACTCACACCACGACTCGGCTGCACTGGGCGCTGCCCCAGCTGCACGGGTGGTAGTCGGGCTTCACGTAGGTTTCCACGCCGTCCTCCACCACGCAGCTCACCGTCTTCGTGAGGACGAATGCGCACCAATTCCTTCAAGACAGACACACGGTTTAAAGAGCGGGTTCTGGTTCTGATCCAGTTCTGGACCGTCACAGTTTATGGTTCAGTTTTAGCTCTGGCAGTACAACAGGACAAACACAACATCCAGGAAAGAAGAAGAAATCATTCAGGTCCAAATCCAGCCGCCGGCAGCATCCAACCGGTCCAAAACATCAAACTGGCTCCTGGTTCCTGACTGGTTTCTGACGGGTCCCTGACTGGTTCCTGACTGGTTTCTGACGGGTCCCTGACTGGTTCCTGACTGGTCCCTGACTGGTTCCTGGTTCCTGACTGGTTCCTGGTCCCTGACTGGTTCCTGACTGGTCCCTGATTGGTTCCTGACTGGTTCCTGACTGGTTCCTGACTGGTTCCTGACAGGTCCCTGACTGGTTCCTGACTGGTCCCTGACTGGTTCCTGACTGGTTTCTGACTGGTCCCTGACTGGTTCCTGACTGGTTTCTGACGGGTGTCTGACTGGTCCCTGATTGGTTCCTGACTGGTTCCTGACTGGTCCCTGACTGGTTCCTGACTGGTTTCTGACGGGTCCCTGACTGGTTCCTGACTGGTTTCTGACGGGTGTCTGACTGGTCCCTGATTGGTTCCTGACTGGTTCTTGACTGGTCCCTGACTGGTTCCTGACTGGTTCCTCGTCCCTGACTGGTTCCTGGTTCCTGACTGGTTCCTGACTGGTTCCTCATCCCTGACTGGTCCCTGATTGGTCCCTGACTGGTTCCTGACTGGTTCCTGTTCCCTGACTGGTTCCTGGTTCCTGACTGGTTCGTGACTGGTCCCTGACTGGTTCCTGATTGGTCCCTGACTGGTCCCTGATTGGTTCCTGACTGGTTCCTGGTCCCTGACTGGTTCCTGGTCCCTGACTGGTCCCTGACTGGTTCCTGACTGGTTCGTGACTGGTCCCTGACTGGTTCCTGATTGGTCCCTGACTGGTCCCTGATTGGTTCCTGACTGGTTCCTGGTCCCTGACTGGTTCCTGGTCCCTGACTGGTCCCTGACTGGTTCCTGACTGGTCCCTGACTGGTTCCTGATTGGTCCCTGACTGGTCCCTGAGTGGTTCCTGGTCCCTGACTGGTCCCTGACTGGTTCCTGTCTGGTCCCTGAGTGGTTCCTGGTCCCTGACTGGTCCCTCACTGTTAAGGCTCTCTAAGGTCTGGAGAAGAAGACTTGTTGTTCCTGAGAGAGCTTAATGTCACATGAAACTTGTGGTGAGGTCAGCAGGTCATGATGAATGTGTCTCTGTGTTGGCATGTTTTTGTTGAGAAAGACAGACACGTCTCAACAGCCTCTGTTTCCATAGAGACCAGGAGGCTGGAGGACAGTGCTGGGCCAGTGGTGGAGATGTTCAATTCTCTGTTCTGAACCAGTTTTCTGAATCTACAGCACAGAACGGAACCAAACGAACAGAAGCTCAGGATAAAACAAACTGAACATTAAATGTATGCAGCAGTAGCAGAGAGCAAGATTTTCTGTTTTGTGACTGTTGAGTTTTTAATAAGGGCGTTTTTTTAAACCGCCCCTATTAAAGCAGAGTTTGTTTTTGTTGTCTTGGCTTTCTGGGATGAAGCTTTTAGATTTCTGCAGTTGTACATCTCTTCAGAGGTAGAGGAAGCATTTTATATGCCTCACTAGACCACCGACCGCCTAGACCACCGACCCACTAAACCACCGACCCACTAGACCCACTAGACCACTGACCCACTAGATCACTGACCCACTAGACCACCGAACCACTAGACCACCGACCCACTAAACCACCGACCCACTAAACCACCGACCCACTAGACCACTGACCCACTAGACCACCGACCGCCTAGACCACTGACCCACTAAACCACCGACCCACTAGACCCACTAGACCACTGACCCACTAGATCACTGACCCACTAGACCACCGAACCACTAGACCACCGACCCACTAAACCACCGACCCACTAAACCACCGACCCACTAGACCACTGACCCACTAGACCACCGACCGCCTAGACCACTGACCCACTAGACCACCGAACCACTAGACCACCGACCCACTAAACCACCGACCCACTAGACCCACTAGACCACTAGATCCACTAGACCACTGACCCACTAGACCACTGACCCACTAGACCACCGACCCACTACACCACCGACCCACTAGACCACCGACCACCTAGACCACTGACCCACTAGACCACCGACCCACTAGACCCACTAGACCACTGACCCACTAGATCCACTAGACCACCGACCCACTAGACCACCGACCCACTAGACCACCGACCCACTAAACCACCGACCCACTAGACCCACTAGACCACTGACCCACTAGACCACCGACCCACTAAACCACCGACCCACTAGAGCCACTAGACCACCGACCCACTGGACCACTGACCCACTAGACCACTGACCCACTAGACCACTGACCCACTAGACCACCGACCCACTGGACCACTGACCCACTAGACCACCGACCCACTGGACCACTGACCCACTAGACCACCGACCCACTGGACCCACTAGACCACTGACCCACTAAACCACCGACCCACTAGACCACCGACCCACTAAACCACCGACCCACTAGACCCACTAGACCACCGACCCACTAAACCACCGATCCACTAAACCACCGACCCAGACTAATTAGGTTCAGACTAATCGGGTCTCAGGTCTGCAGACGGTTCTGCCTGTTGCCTATTAACGGTTTCTCTGGAGGTCCCAGACTAAAGGCTTATTTCACTGATTTATTTCACATTTTAGAAATCTGCAGAATTTCTTCTCTGGTTGAAACGGTTTGATTCGGCTGCAGCAGATACGGATTCGTGAGCTGCTCACACTGACAACATGGGGACTATCTGTTGATAAATTCCTGACATATCTGAGCAGCTGCTCGTCTTCATCAGCGCAGTCTGGGCTGGCGATTCGGTTCAGGTGGAGGTACCAGCACATCGGGTCAGACGGGTCAGAGTAAATTCTCTCAACAGAACCAGGTTATTTTCAGTTCAGTTCAGCGTCTCAATAAACTAAATAGAATAATTTTTTGGTATTTTACAAACTAAATATCCCATTTGGCTCCAGAGGAATGACTGACCCAACCCGACCCAATTTTACCAGAACCTGGACCGATTTTACCAGAAGTTTCTGCTATCCAGGAAGTTCTGGACTTGATTTGCATTCAGAACCGGCTTCCCGGTTCGGCTCTCTGTCCACCCGAGCCATGCTGGTCCAACAGAACATTTTGGCTCTGTACGGGTTCTGAGATCCGGATCCAATGACTCCATGTTTGCTTTCAGTGTTTATGTAGAGAAACCAATGGAAGCGGTTCCGACCCAGTCCCAGCAGAACCATGGGGTAATGTTTCAGGAATGAGTGACATCAGAACCCGAACCCAACCCAAACGACATCATTGCTCCAGATCAGAACCGCCACACGAAGCAAAGAACCTCCTGGTTCTCTGACCCAGCAGAAGGTCTGACTCAGCCAGAACTTGGACCTGCAGCCCGTTTGTCAGAACCGTGTCAGCAGATGGAACCAGAACCAGATTCCAACCAGCGGCCCTCCCTCAGTTTCACCCACCATCAGAAAGGTTCTGGTTCTGGTTCTGGAAGGTTTTAAACTTAAATCAACAGATTTCTACACACACATGCACGCGCTCAGTGACGTCATCACCCCTGCTTTACCCCCTCATCATCATCATCACCGTTTCCGTGCACGTGTCACCTTACCTGTGTCTGCTGGCCGCTCGGGCTCCGTGCGCGTGCGCGTGCCCGCCGGCGTACAGGCTGTAGGAGGCGCGCATCGGGAACGTGCTCCTGGCGTGCTCGCAAATCCAGAGCACGAGCAAAAGCAACGGGAGCGCGCCCATCCCGATCAATACGATCAATGAGGCTATCGATCCCTGATCAGCACCTGAACAACTGCTCAGATGGCGGGAATATCCCTCATCTCCATGGAGACGGCAAAAAAAGTTCCGAGAAGTCAGTCCTACCGATTCATGACACGGTTCTGATCCAAACAGAGTCCAGATCCACAGTGGAAAACCGCAGCGCGCTGATCCCGCTCGGACCCACTCCTATCCTGCCTTCGACCCGCTTTGGCCCGGTTCGGTGAGCTGCCGAGGGTCCATCAGAATCTGAGAAACAAAAGAGAGGAAAAAGTTGCGACAGACTGAACCGAGACCAGCTGCTCCTCCTCTTCATCACTGACCCCGCCCACGCCGGAGGAGAAACCGGAGCCGGGCGGCTGCAGCCACACCTGGACCGGGTTGAGTCCGAAGAGGTTCGTCTCGGTTCGGGTCATGCATCCGGCTGCTTCCTATTTTCAGTGTTAAGACTTATTAATTAACACAGAAAATAAAAAAACTGAGTTTCCTCAGGATGAGGAAACTCAGTTGGGTCAGAACCCGGGTTCTGACCCAACCGGGTTCTGACCCGAGCCCAGGTATCCAGGTTATCCAGGTTATCCAGGTTAATAATGTATTAATCTCAAAGTGAAATTAATTGTTTTGGCTCAGTTATTGTAGATGATCTCCTCTAGCAGTCTGTGCTGCAGGGACTCTGAAGAAGCCTCTGACTGAAGACGCTCTGCCTTCCCACGATTTGGCCATAAGAGGCTCCACAGTCTGAACCAGAACCGAACCAGAACCAGCCTTTTTAGGTCCCTGGTTCTGATGAGATCACACCCACTGCAGTGGTCCTGGTCCAGAACCAGGTCCAGCACCAGATAATGGGAGCTGTTCTTCAGTCAGATGGAGCTCGGATCATGTTCTGTTGCGGGTCCAATTGGGTCCAGCCTGATCCACTAGTTCTGTCTGACTGGACCAGAACTCTGAATGGCTGAAGTTACCCAGAATGCATCTGTTCCACCTGCAGGATCAGAACTGAGTCAGCGGGTCTGAACGAGAACCTGAAGGTTCTGTCTGTTGAGCAAACATCAGAACCCAGCAGGACGGGTTCAGAACCAGAGAGGAGATCTGCAGAACCATCACTGATCAGAACCAACCCGGTCCTGCTTCAGGCCATCTGACATCCTGACCCCTCATGCTCCGCCCCCTCACCTGGATGGCCTGCAGGCAAACCAAACCTGGTTCTGCTACAGCCAGGAGGTTCTCTGGTTTCCAGGTCAAAGGTCGCAGCAGAGGCCGGAATGCTGCTAATGACGCTTCAACAGAAACCACAGAAGAAGAAACGTCAGAAAGTTTTGGGCCCGACCAGAAACAGAAACCCAGAACCTGACTTCCTTCCTCAGAAGAAGGGGAGTGGGTCTGCAGCTGGGTTCTGAACGTCAGTCTGACCCGGCGTGGCGCGGCGCGCTGGAGGCTCATCCATCATGGCCGCCAGGAATGCTGTGGAATGTTTGGGATGTTTGGGGATGTGTGGCGGCCGAAAGCGGGTCAGGAATCTGAGGCTCCACGAAACAGTCGCCACAAATTCACCCGACTTCAGCTGAGGAGGAAACGTCTGAGGAAGGGGAGGAGCTACGGCTGAGGAAGAGGAGCAGAAGAGGAAGATGAGACTGACAAACCACAGGAGGGATCAAAGTTCACACATTTACCAACAAACCACAAACTATATTTCTGTGATGACCAGGTGACAATTAGGTGACGATCAGGTGTTCATAAAGCTCTCCAGGTGTTCTAAACTTCTCCCAAACATTAGTTTTTATTTCTTTTCTCCATGGTTTGTTTCGGGGCGTCATTGTGGCTCCCAGTGTTCCCAGTTGTCCTGCATCGGTGCCAGGACGGCGGTCCAGTTCAGGCTGCTCGTGTTTTAACAGAAATGGCTCCGTATTTATCCTGCGGCGCTGTGGAGGAGGCTAATGTAAACCAGCTACCAGAGGGAGCTGAACGTACCTGGCCCGGCCGACTGTTTCCACTCAGCTGTTCCTGTTTATTTGGGTTTTCCCGCGGCGGCGACAGCAGCGGAGCTTCAGGTGGAGAAACGTCCGAGCTGCAGAGGCGTTCTGAACGCAGCTGAGTTTCATCATCCTCAGGGTGAAACGGGTCGGGTCAGGAAATTGTTCTGGATGTTTCCTCTAGTCCAAACCTCAGCCCCGCCCTGAAAGCAAACAGCAGAAACCCAAAACCACCAGGACCACATTAACACCGCAACACCGAACCGGGCTCAGGACGCACAGAGTCGGAGCGCAGCCGGGCCGGGCAGAACCACAGACCGGGTCCAATAAATCACCAAGAAATCCTGGAAAGAGGAAGAGCAACACAGAGCAAAACTGATGAAAACAAGCAGAACCAGAGAGACGAGAAGGAAAACAAACAGCAAACCCAAAACGATCTCCCTCTAATGGAACACAGAACCAACAGAATCAGACCGTTCAGAACCACGAGAAACCCAAAAAACCGTGAAACCAAAGTCACCCAGTCTGTGTCATCCTTGGGTTCAGCGAGACAGATGATTCTCTCTGAGTAGAACCGGTCCAAACGGTCCTGCTGGACCTGCTGCTGGTTCCTGCTTCCTGCTGTTCCGGACTAACAGAACCTCCAGAACCGGGTCAGGTGGGGTCATACCTGTGCAGAGATCAAACGTCCCCCACTCGGCTCCAAGCAGCTGGAAGTCATGACCCCCCTGCCCTCTCCATCAGCCAGCTGGTTCCTGCCACATCAGATGTCGCTCTGCAGACCCGGACCGGACCGGACCGGAGTGCTGGCAGTCCAGTCCGGAAAACACGGAAACACAACAAAGACTGTCGAAACAGCCCGGAGCTGACCTCTGACCGTGTTGACCCTATGAGCAACATGGCTCTCTGCCAGGGCGGCATTCGACCAGGTGGCGAACCGTAGAAAATAAGGCTGCATGTCTCTATGACGCTGCTATCATTCCCACCAAACCTGTTCAGTCCGCTTTAACCCGACTACAGTCCATTTGCTATAAAGTCCGGTCTGGTTGGTGTGAATGCTAGTCGACCTCTGACCTCTGGTCCTCCAAACCTCGGTCTGGGTACAGTTTGAATGTAAATGCCAAGCGGACCAGAGACCGCGCCAAAAGCAGGAAGTGGACTACAGCACATGGCATTCTGGGTAAATGCCCAGAATGCCATGTGTGAGTCCGGAGCAGCAGACATGTACCAATTCTGGGATGGTTGGATGAGGGATGGATAGATGTTTGTTTGGATGGTTGGTTGGATGTTTGGCTGGATGGATGGATGGTTGGATGTCTGGTTGGATGGATGGATGTTTGGTTGGATGGTTGGTTGGATGTTTGGCTGGATGGATGGATGGTTGGATGTCTGGTTGGATGGATGGATGTTTGGTTGGATGGTTGGTTGGATGTTTGGCTGGATGGATGGATGGTTGGATGTCTGGTTGGATGGATGGATGTTTGGTTGGATGGTTGGTTGGATGTTTGGCTGGATGGATGGATGGTTTGATGTTTGGTTGGATGTTTGGTTGGATGGGTGGATTGTTGGGTGGATGGATAGCTTGATGTTTGGTTGGACAGTTGGTTGGACGTTTGGTTGGATGGATGGATGGAGGGTTTGGTTTGATGTTTGGTTGGATGGTTGGTTGGATGTTTGGTTGGATGGATGGATGGTTTGATGTTTGGTTGGATGGATGGATGGTTGGGTGGATGGATGTTGGATGGATGTTTGGTTGGATGGATGGTTGGATGTTTGGTTGGATGGGTGGATGGATGTGTGGTTGGATGGTTGGATGTATGGATGGATGGATTGTTGGATGGATGTTTGGTTGGATGTTTGGTTCGATGGATGGATGGTTGGATGTTTGGTTGGATGTTTGGTTGGATGGATGATGAACTGATGTTTGGTTGGATGGAGGATGGATGTTTGGTTGGATGGGTGGATTGTTGGATGGATGTTTGGTTGGATGGAGGATGGATGGATGGATGGTTTGATGTTTGGTTGGATGTTTGGTTCGATGGATGGATGGTTGGATGTTTGGTTGGATGTTTGGTTGGATGGATGGATGGCTGGATGGATGTTTGTTTGGATGGTTGGTTGGATGTTTGGTTGGATGGATGTTTGTTTGGATGTTTGGTTGGATGGGTGGATTGTTGGGTGGATGGATAGCTTGATGTTTGGTTGGATGGTTGGTTGTTTGTTTGGTTGGATGGATGGATGGTTTGATGTTTGGTTGGATGTTTGGTTGGAAGGATGGATGGTTTGATGTTTGGTTGGATGGATGGATGGATGGATGGATGGATGGTTGGGCGGATGGATTTTGGATGGATGTTTGGTTGGATGGATGGTTGGATGTTTGGTTGGATGGATGGGTGGATGGTTGGATGTATGGATGAATGGATGTATGGATGGATGTTTGGTTGGGTGGATGATGGACGGATGTTTGGTTGGATGGATGGATGGTTGGATATTTGGTTGGATGGATGGCTGGATATGTGGTTGGATGGGTGGATGGTTGGATGTATGGAAGGAAGGATTGTTGGATGGATGTTTGGTTGGATGTTTGGTTCGATGGATGGATGGTTGGATGTTTGGTTGGATGGGTGGATGGTTGGATGGATGTTTGTTTGGATGGTTTGTTGGATGTTTGGTTGGATGGATTATGGATGGATGTTTGGTTGGATGTTTGATTGGATGGATGGATGGTTGGATGTTTGGTTGCATGTTTGGTTGGATGTATGTATGTATGGATGGATGTTTGTTTGGATGGTTGGTTGGATGTTTGGTTGGATGGATTATGGATGGATGTTTGGTTGGATGTTTGATTGGATGGATGGATGGTTGGATGTTTGGTTGGATGTTTGGTTGGATGGATGTATGTATGGATGGATGTTTGTTTGGATGGTTGGTTGGATGTTTGGTTGGATGGATGATGGATGGATGTTTGGTTGGATGTTTGATTGGATGGATGGATGGTTGGATGTATGGATGGATGGATGTATGGATGGATGATTGGTTGGATGTTTGGTTGGATGGATGGATGGTTTGATGTTTGGTTGGATGGATGGATGGTTTGATGTTTGGTTGGACGTTTGGTTAGATGTTTGGTTGGATGGATGATGGTTTGATGTGTGGTTGGATGGATGGATGGATGGTTGGGTGGATGGATTTTGGATGGATGTTTGGTTGGATGGATGGTTGGTTGGATGTTTGGTTGGATGGATGGCTGGATGTGTGGTTGGATGGGTGGATGGTTGGATGTATGGATGTATGGATTGTTGGATTAATGTTTGGTTGGATGTTTGGTTCGATGAATGGATGGTTGGATGTTTGGTTGGATGTTTGGTTGGATGGGTGGATGGTTGGATGGATGTTTGTTTGGATGGTTGGTTGGATGTTTGGTTGGATGGATGATGGATGGATGTTTGGTTGGATGTTTGATAGGATGGGTGGATGGTTGGATGGATGTTTGTTTGGATGGTTGGTTGGATGTTTGGTTGGATGGATGGATGGTTTGATGTTTGGTTCGATGGTTGGTTGGATGTTTGGTTGGATGGATGATGGTTTGATGTTTGGTTGGATGGATGGATGGTTGGGTGGATGGATTTTGGATGGATGTTTGGTTGGATGGATGGTTGGATG